>NDFG01000129.1:21459-49189 GCA_002167245.1 Sporophila hypoxantha | reverse complement strand
TGAAGGRAATCCCCTTTTGGTGAAACAACACCCTCTGCTTGCAGACAGSCCCAAGGGTCAGAGCAGACCCCACTAGCTTGGCAGYAGGGGCCCAAAGAGGAGTTTTTAGGGTTTAAAATGTAACACAGTATGGTAATGTAYTGATTCTTATAGGCTGTATGTAAATGCTATAGGATTTGTACATTGTACTAGATTGGTTAGTGAGAAWTAGAATATTCAACACAGAAGAAGATTTATTGTATTGTAACGGGAACCTCGCTCTCTTACCCTCTTTTACTCTCTCTCTCTCTCACCCTCTTTACCACTCTCTTTACTTCTCTTTACTGCTCTGAGCTGTGGCTGGCAGCTCCCAGCAGGCCCCTGCACCCAGGCCCTTTGCAATAAACCCCAAGTTCCAGGACCTGGCTGCAGAGATCTCTCATCTCCGTCCATCCCCACCGTCCCACCCCCCAACGCTCCTACACCCACAGCCAGGGGATCTCTTGCCATTTATTGCACAAAGATTTCACCCTCACTTACGAGCCTCCTCAGTCCTTCTCTTCTCAGAGGGGCTGCTGGGCTCCCCGATGCCGATGAGGTTGGCAGCCACCACCCTGAACTCGTACTCCACCCAGGGGTTCAGCCCCACCACCGTGGCCGTGAACGTCCTGCCGTCAATGACCTCTGGAACTGGGGTGCAAGGACATTAAATATTAAAACACTGCTGGGAAAAAGGCACAGGGAAATCTTATTTCCTTAGAGGTGAGGGCTTAACATAAGTAGCAAAAAGGATAGATGAGTTTTCTCTCATCTTTCTAYCATTTTGCCAYCTGCAAAGAAGTGAACTRGRACTCCACCCAGGGGTTCAGCCCCAGCACCGTGGCTGMGAACGTCCTGCCATTGATATCTCTGGAGCTGGGGTGCAAGGAKATMAAATATCWATATTAAAATACTGCTGGGAGAAAGGCACAGGGGAATCTCATGTCCTTAGAGGTGAGGGCTTAATATCAGTACCAAGAAGGACTGGTAAATTTTCTCTCATCTTTCTAGCATTTTGCCAACTGCAAAGAAGTGAACTCGTACTCCACCCAGGGGTTCAGCCCCACCACCGTGGCTGTGAACATCCTGATGTTGATGACCTCTGGAACTGGGGTGCAAGGACATTAAATATCAATATTAAAATACTGCTGGGAGAAAGGCATGGGGAAATCTCATTTCCTTAGAGGTGAGGGCTTAATATAAGTACCAAGAAGGATTAGTAAATTTTCTCTCATCTTTCTAACATTTTGCCAACTGCAAAGAAGAGAAAGAGGCAGCATTAAACTCCTGTGCTTTTAGCCCAGAAATTTGTGCAATTAAAGAGTTTCTCCAAAATTGCCACAGTTTGGAAACAAAGTGTCACAACAACAGCTTTGGAGGGTCTTTATTTTTCTCTTTTTGAAACACACTGTTGTGTCTGTTTAATGGTTACTGGAACAAAATTAACCTCTGACGGAATGAGCAATCACATCATGGGATTTTTCCCTCTATCAGGAAAATAATTCTCCTTAAAGACAAGCTGGATGACACTGTCTGTCCCTGAGGGATGTCTTTATAGACCACAATTACTGTTGTATATCTCCAGCATGGCAACAAGAGATAGGAATTCATTCTGTTTTCCCTTAAACATTCATGAGAAAAATGGGTGAGTAATGGCACTGKCTGCACCCTAAATCTTTGGGTTGCCAAACCTGAAACTACTTAATAAGAGTAGTGCTCTGCAGCCAGGGAAATTGCTTTTCACACCAGGGGCCAGAGCTGGCCAAAGCAGCCCTGGSTGGGTGCTGAGGTGTTACATATAGGTAAAATCTCATAAAAGAAAGGCCTTGTAAAATCAGGCCTTATTACTTCAGCTGAGCTAATAGCTAGCCTGATAAGTTCCTGTGAGAAACCTGTCAGCTATCATAAGAATAGAATTCTCTAACAGTGAAAATCTACTTATTCTCTTAACAAAAAAATTATAAAAATGAAAATCAGTTTACYTAACAATCTATTCTTATGAAAGAATAGAAAGAAACAAAAGAAATAGAAACGGAACAAAGGAAAAAAAAATAGAAATAGAAATGGACCAAAGAAAAAAAACAGAAATAGAAACAATCTATTCTTATGAAATTTACAGCTATAAAAATTAAAAGTCTATCCTCTGAGAATTTGTGAAAAAAAAAGATAAAGTATCTAAAAAGAGAAAAGTTTGATAAACATGTACCCTAACCATTACCAACCAATAAACTGASTTTTGAGAGACCATTAGCCAATCAGACTCAAACACAACACCTAATATGAACTAACTAAATAAAAATAAATAAAAATCCAGCTATCCTCTGTTGTGTTGTTTGCAGGGTCCCCAGGARGAGGTGAGAGATGAGAATCTGACTCCAAATTCTCAGAAGGCTGATTTATTATATTATGATATTATATCATATTAAAAGAAATGATATACTAAAACTATACTAAAAAAAGAGAAATGAGACATCAGAAGGCTGGACAAGAAGAATAATAAAACCCCGTGACAGACTCAGAGAGTCTGACACAGCTGGCTGTGATTGACCATTAATTAAAAACAATTCACATGGAACAATCAAAGATGCACCTGTTGGTAAGCAACCTGCAGACCACATTCCAAGCAATCAGAGAATTATTGTATTGTTTATAATTAATTATTGTTTATATTAATATTGTTATAATTATTGTTATTATTAATAACTATTGTTTACATTTCTTTTCTGAGCTTTTTCTCAGGAGAAAAATCCTGGCGAAGGGAGTTTTCAGGAAATATCATGGTGACAATCTTCCTCCCCCAAGCTGTCCCTCCGTGCAGCCCCTGGGGTGGTTCCCCCAGGTGTGTCCCCCAGGTGTGTCCCCCCAGGTGTGTCCCCCCAGGTGTGTCCCCCCAGGTGTGTCCCCCCAGGCTGCCTTACCTGTGCTCACTGCCTGCCAGCCCACCGAGAAGGGCGTGCGCGCCTGCACCACGTACATGGTGATGGGGCTGTGGTTGTCTGCCCCCGGCCTCCAGGACAGCTGGGCCGTGCTGTCTGTCACCTCCTCGATGGTCACAGCCTCGGGGGGGCCCGGGGGACCTGGGGGTGCAGGAGAATTGAGTGACTACTGGAGGAGGAAGAGCTGGGTTCACCTTCCCGAGTGACTGGAGGAGGAAGAGCTGGGTTCACCGTCCCCTCCTGTCTCAGAATCTCTGCTGCTCACAGTGACCCTGAGATATGTACAAGCTTCTTTTTTCCCAGCCTGCCCATCCAAGAAGAAGTCAGGATTTTTCTGTTCTCGTTCTCAAGGTTGTTTATTATTTCTTATTTATAACATTCTTTCTCTGACCCGCCGAGGTCCATCTGGCAGGTCGGGTTCAGGCACACTGCCTGCCCTCAGGGTGGTGTTATCTTTTTATACTAAAAACTATGTGTACATTATTTACCATAACTTCCCAATACRTATCATCTATGTTAGACAGTTTCTACTATAAACCAATCCAAAAGTGCCACCATCACCCAGAACACGGAGGCTAGGAAGAAGAAGGAAAAAGGACAAGGTGCGCTCAAATTCCTRCATCTTGGGACCCCATGSCCCRGTTCTAAAAATCTCAAAAATCTATTTTTCACRCTGTGACAAACTAACTATTATTCTACTTAAATCCTACAACACCACCAACAACAGTAGCAAAATTCAAATACCTCTTACAATCAGGTCTGCAGCAGCTGAGAGCTTGTCCACACTTGTTTGCACCATGCAGACGTATTTCCCTGTGTGCTTCAGCTGGATGCTCCTGATCATCAAATCACCAGCTGAGTCCTGCTGATAAAGTAAGGAAAAGTGGTTACAATTACTTTTTAATGAGCCCTAAACATCATTATCACATGAAGGACACTGTGACTAATGGGTTTACTCTATGCTGGCTGATGAAAACATCAGCAGTACGAGCCATGGCCTGTTGAAAGGATGGGAGCCTGCCTGGAAGGTAGGAGAGGGAGCATCCCTAAAATTCTGGCTCCTCCAAGGAGCAGGGCTGGGGGCTGTTAAGCACCTTCCCCATTAAAACAATGTGACAATGCAGGACAGGTTCACTCTGATTGCTCCTTTTTCTCTCTGGYTATCCAATTTTTACCCTCTCTGCCATCCAGAGGCCCAGGTTGTGTCRCCATCTCTCCTGCAAGGGAAGCCCAGGCAAATTCAGAGATAGCAGCAGTAGTTTCATGGCTTTGTGTCCCAGCCAGCAATTTGATTGCCCAGCACTTTTGTGCTAAAGATCASGAGAGCAGCACTCTCTGAGGAAATCTTGCATCACGCACCAGCAGTAATTTGTTTTCCAAACGCCAAGTGCAGGTCTGATTAACTGTTGAATACAACTAATTAGGTTTCTGGATGTAGTGGATGRTGAGAACCTCTCTCAGTTTCTCTCCAGACACAAAGCATTTGATACATTGGAAATCTCAGGGAAGGCTCGTGGTCGTGGCCTTTGGACTGAGGAATATTAATAAAGTTTGTAATTTTAGCTCTGTGGGCCACAACAGGAGCAGTCACCACAAAAAGCCATGGCTGCTGCTGTGAGCCCTGTGCATCAATCTGTGAGTTCATCTTTTAATGATTTTTTAAGGGATAAGAGCAAGGCTTGGAAATTGTATCTTCTTTCATTTCAGCATTAAATTTCACTCCTGACAAATGCAAACATGAGCTGTCACCATGCCTGAGACCTGTTGCTCTCTAAAACCTCCCTCAGAGCAACACACAAAACCCTTCCCAGTTTTCTACCTCTGCTGAAAATTTTCCATTTCTTCCCTCCTTTTTCTTGCTGCCTTCATCCAGTTCCTTCTGTTAGCAACCTTTTCTGCATGACCCACCTTGTCAGATTTGATACTTACCCCTCCAACCCTTTCAAAGTGGTCCCCATCTTTCTCAAAGTCTATCAGGTGCCCGTTGAATGACCAGGTGAACACAATGTCCAGGGAGTGGTCGTGGGACACCTGGCAGGGCAGGACAATGCTTTCTCCAACTGTGACATCCATGCTGAAAGGGGACACCATGACCCGGGTTGGATCTACAAACAACAAAGAAAGGGGGAGAAAAAAGGTTTATTCTTGTTCTCCTGAGGAGGAGAGACATTGTAGGGCTGAGAGAGATCCTAAGCAGTGATCCCTGAGGAAGGGCRTTAAATCAACAAGTGAATTATTCCAACTTTGGGTTTATCCTTTCTCTAGTTGTTGGATTAAAACACTTAATAAACCCTCCAGAATCCCCTTCCAGCCACCATCCTGATGAAGAAGGWGGAAAYAAAAGGCTGGAAAAGAGTGCAGCAGATCTGAAAGGCTCGATTAAAACTTTTATCAGAGATTCTCTTACTTGAATCTTCTCACTTCAAAGAGTGTTTCACACATACATTGCTCACCATGGTTATCAAAAAGCTGTTCTGCTGTTCCTAAATTATATGTAAAATCTCCAAAACTGGAATAAGAAGGTTGTAGTAAAACCAGGAGTTTTTAATCTGGCCATACCTGGGAAGGCAAAGATCAGGCTGAGATTATTGTTATTGTATTTACTGAGAACTGGCCACGCTCTGAGGGARGGCTCCACATCTCACATCCTTTCCTTGGGCCCCACAAAGAATAAAGGAAAATGCTGGGTGATACCAACAGAACCTCCCACAGCATGGAACCAGACTGTGATGTGTGTCAGGCAGGGGCATTTCAGGAGCTGAAGCAGAAGGGAGGGTCCAAACCAGGACATTTCAAAGGGGAGCCCCAGACCTGGATGTGTGATGCAGCAGGGACCGTGTCAGACACAGGCAGCAGGACTGATCCCCTTCTCACAGCTGGAGCTCCACAGCTCCTCCAGCACTGCTTTAATTGTCTATTTTTCACCCCAGMGTGAGCAGTGGTGGCACAGAAAGATGAGCCATGACACATTATGCAGACTCCAGCTCCTCATCTGTGCCCCTGAATTCCCTCTGCTCCTAAAGTTAACATTTCTCTTCCATTTCTGTTGACAAAAATGCAGCAATTTTTTTTTCTACAGGGCCTCAGAGGAAATGAAAAGGAGAAAAAATATTGCTTGACAATGAGACCAAAAGTCTGAAAATCATACAGAGATAGATATTTTTGCTTATTCCAAAAATCTACTCTGCACAGCTGTCARGCTAAAATAATACCAGCATTATTCAATCTCTGGTACATGACACCAAAATCTCAACAACTTCTTCCTGAGCCTATTGCCCAACTGCTTAATTCTCTGCTAAAATAATAAAGATACAGCAGCACAGATATGGACTGGGCAGAGCTGCTCACGGAAATCCAGGGGATGCAAAGCTGTTCCTGGATTTTCAGCCTTATCAAAAGTCTGCAGGAGGTGGTGAGAAAGATTTTGTTGCTGTCTAGAGAGATTTCAGATCAAGTCCTCAGGGACTTGGCTGTGCTATCTTGGACAAGTTTAATTTGTCTGTATTTTGTGTTCACTTCTGACCAAGCAGAGGAYCTCTTAGAACAACTGTTATGACAATTAATTAATCAATGAATTAATACATTAAATATTTCTCAGGTGTTTATAAACATGAAAGGAATGAAGAATATAAAGACTATAAATATAGGCTTATATAAGGCTATAGATATATATTATATATCTATATATTATATAGATATATAATATATAGAATATACAAATTAAATATAATTTTTATATTTATATATAATATATAATATGTAGAATAGAAGATATAATTGTATAGTATTTTAGAATATAGAATAGATTCTAGAATATAGAATTCAGGTATGTAATTTGTATTCCAGAATTCTATACAATTACATTGTGGAATATATTAGATATAAATATTAATTAAATTTTCTTTATGGAATATTTATATTCTAGACTATWGTTAGAATATTATKGGTTTTTATAGTTAGAAKATTATAGGTTTATATAAACCTGCAACAGAGAGTATAGAATAGAAATATAGAAATATAATAGAAGATTGATATKAATTARATAAAGAAATGGGTGTTTGCTGGAGGCCAGGGCAGCTCAGCACAGCTCCTGTGGGATCTGTGAGTGCCTGGTGCTTCCAAAAACACCTGCAGGTTTCAGGGAATCCTGGAATCATTCAGGTTGGAAAAGATCTTTTAAGGTCACCAAGGTCACTCCTCACCACTGTCCCCTGTCCCCAAGTGCCACARGCACACATCAGTRAAATCCCTCTGGGCAGCTGCAGGAACCTTTCCCTGGGGAATTCCTGCTGCCATCCATCCTGAGCCCGGCCTGGAGCATCGCTGGGGTGGCAGGAGCACAGCTGGATGTGACACTGGCAGGGACAGGCTGTAGGTGTCACTGAAGGCTCGGGAACAGCAGCGCTCCTTCCCTGCCCGCCTTCCACAGCAGCACTCCCAGGAGGATGCTCTCTGTGGCACACAAGTGACACTTCACAGTTTTCCGTGGTTTTTCCAGAGGCTCGGAGCAGCCCAGGAGCTCCTGGGGATTGGAGCAAGCCCTGCAGTGGCTCTGGGTGCCCAGCCCTCCCTGCTGGGGGGCACCGAGGTCACCCCAGCTCGTGTCACCTCCTTCAGTCCCGCCTGAAATCCCGATTTTCCTGCCTCACCTCCCTCGGCTTCCCCAGCCCAGCGCCAGAACTCGGGTCTGGCTGATTCAGTGCATTTGGTTTATCCTACACGAGATTTTAGCCAAGTTTTCTTTCTTCTTTAGAAGAAAGGGAGCTGAGCAGCACCTCCCATCTGTGGGAAGGCTGTGATTGCTTCCCTTCTCCCCTTTATCAGCTGCCCACCATCAGCCACAAGTGCATCTCCCGACGCTTTTGGGATGCTGGGATGCATTTTGGGATGCTGGGATGCATTTTGGGATGCTGGGATGCATTTCCAGCTCCACCCCCCAGGCTGCAGCACCGAGGGTAAGGCCTGGGGGTCACAATCTGTGAGAGAACCACCCCAATGGATGGGGTGTCCATGGYGAGGGAGGATTTGTTTAGGGAAAGCAGCTCTGTGTGTCACATCTGCAGCTCTGCAGGACGTGACACGGGCTGCAGTGGCAGCACACGAGTGACACAAGCCTCAGCAGGGGCTGACACTCACACATAATGCTTTTTTTCCCTTAAAAAYTAGGTCAGAGCAGCTTTGGAATGAGGCCAGCCACAGTGTCACCGATTGTGTGCCAGAACTGTCACAGCAGAATCCCCACTGACCAGAGAGGTTTTCCCAGACCAGGTGGACTCAGAATCCCATTCCCAGTTTGGTTCAGCCCCAGGGCTGGGTGAGGCACTCAGGGGATGGATCCTGCCCAGCCCTGCAGGTGAGGATATCCAGTAAACAGGTAAGGATATCCAATAAAAGGTGAGGATATCCAATAACAGGAAAGGATATCCAAAGGCAGGTGAGGATATCCAATAAAAGGGTGAGGATAGGTGCCAAGTACAGGAAAGGATATCCAAGAAGGCAGGTGAGGGATATCCAGTTTCCAGTGAGGATATCCAATAACAGGTGAGGATATCCAGTTGCAGGTGAGGATTAGATAAGCAAAAGAGGAGGAAGAGTGCCAAATGATGAGGAAGGTTGCTCCAGTGTGGGCACAGACCTGGGAGTATTGGGAATGAGTTTTCTCCTCACTTTCTGTCTGACCTTGAGCAAGTCATTAAAAGTCTCTGCTGCCTTATTTGCCCAGCTTATAAAATAAAATAAAATGGATCAGGCCTTCATTAGAAACAGTTGCAGGTAAGGATATCCAAGTGCAGGTGAGGATCCCAAAACAGATGAGGATATCCAGTTTCAGGTAAGGATATCCAATTGCAGGTGAGGATTTATCCAGTTTGCAGGTAAGGATATCCAGTTTCAGGTAAGGATATTCAGTTTCAGTAAGGATATCCAAGTGCAGGTGAGGATATCCAGTTGCAGGTGAGAATATCCAATACAGGAAAGGCTATCAATTACAGGTGAGGATATCCAAGTTTTCAGATGAGGATATCCAGTTTCAGATTGAGGATATTCAGTTTCAGGTGAGGATATCCAATTACAGGGTAAGGATATCCAGTTTCAGTGAAGGATATTCAGTTTCAGGTAAGGATATCCATGTGCAGGTGAGGATATCTCGTTTTCAGATTGAGGATATCCAGTTTCAGGTGGAGGATATCCAGTTTCAGATGAGGATATCCAGTTTCAGATGAGGATACTCCAGTTGCAGGTGAGGATAATCCAGTTCCAGGTAAGGATATCCTTGCAGGTGAGGATATCCAGTTTCAGATGAGGATATCCAGTTTCAGGTAAGGGTATTCAGTTTCCAGATGAGGATATCCAGTTTCAGGTGAGGATATCCAATGACAGGTAAGGATATCCAGTTTCAGATGAGGATATCCAGTTGCAGGTGAGGATTACCCAGTGAGTGCTGAGCAGACAGTGGGATGTGCAGTGCCAGCCTGGCTGCTGGAGYAGCACAGAGTGTCAGACTCCAATAAAAGGCTGAACTGGAACACGCTCAGGAGATGCAGCTCCTGTTGTTAAATTGGTGCAATTGAGCATTCACAGGCAGATTAAACACAGAAGGGATAATGTCAGCATTTCCAAGGCTGGCTGCAGCTAATACCTAAATGCTTATTTAGACATCTATCCCAGCACACAGGAGGAGGTCAAAGGAGYAGGAACAGGAGGGAATACTTGGGTTTTCACATCTTTATCCAGAATAAAAACCCTGAAGAAATCAAAACTCCCCTCCACAGCCCCCAAACTAGCAGTTCTCTCAGACTGTCCTACTTCTAAAGGAAATTTTCCAAAGACTTACTCCTTCCTTTCTTCTTCCAGCCTTGCCTTCATTCCAGTTTGCACTTGKATGTTGTACCAGATCCTACAGAATCGTGGCATAATTAAGGTTGTAAAAGACTCCAAGATCATTAAGTCCAAACTTCAGCCTGCTCTGAGGTCTGCAGTACCTGTCCCTCTCCCATTCCCTCTTRTGCCTGAGCAGGGAAGGTCTGTTGGAAATATCCTGACTGCTGATATTCCTTATGAGGACCTGGGCAGATAAGCAACAAATTCCAGTTTGATTAACCAGCTAATTACCTAATTCTCTCAGATCAGTGTTACAGMGTTAAAGATCCAGATATATTTCTCCTTATCTGCATAAACCARTTCCTGTACAAGATTTTAAGATGTGTTTTTCTTGTAGATGAACTCTAACTCAAGCATTTGGGACTCATTTTCCTCTTTTTTTTGGATACCAGCATGCTCACCAATTCCATTTTGGCTTTCATCAGCAGGAGTTAATAAATGCATCTCAGATCAATGTCCTCTATTTGCAATGACATTTTACATTATTGTATTGATTCCCAGGCACATCATGTCTGCTGATAATAAAAATCAATCCTGGAGGATGTGGTTTCTATGAGCAACCAAAGAATCAAAGTCCAATACATGAGAATACTCAAATGTGCTCTWWTTTTTTTTTCTTTTTGTTTGTGAATGAAATACTCATCCAGGACCATAAAGCCAAAAGCCTCTGAGACCTGACTGGTGAAACTTCTGGGAGCTTTGAGTGCTCTGTCATCAGAGAGGGGAAAGAGGGAAACAGTGCAGGAGAGAGGAAAATACAACTCTGAATTAAGGGATTAAAACCCAGTGAATGACTGGACACAGAGAGGAATTAGCAGAGCAAATTACAGCTGAATGGACTGAGTACTTCATGGGGCATGGCCAAAATMGAGATGAAAAAGGAATGGGGAAAAGGTTAAGTATTTACAGTATCTGGCCTTTAAAATATCCCACCTGTGAGCTGTGATGAGTCACACAGATGCTTTCAGGAACAGGCACTTGGCTTTTATGCCAATTTATCCCTTTTTTCCCTGCAATCAGCTGTTACACACATTCCTAACAGAAGATTCTGCAGCATTTCCACCCTCTGGTGTGTACTGTGGCAGTGCAGCCTAATAAAATATAATCCTATTAAAAGCAGACACTATCAGTTTTGAAAAGGGACTTTAGGCCTGGGACTAAAGTCACTTAGCTCTGATTTTAGAAYCATTTGTGATTAGTGATTAGAGCTTTCCATGCCATCAGGCAGCACAGATCTCTGCAGTGAGCCATGGCCCTGTGTTCAGCAGGGATTAGGGAAGGCAGGGATGGAACATCTGGAACATCTGACCTTTCCTGGGAGYGCACAGCCTCAATTCAGCAGCACACTGGCTGAGCTGGGCCTMGAGGACATGCTCAAATTGCTCTGCTGAGGGAGGATCCTTATCTTGTTGGGCTGAAARCCCCCCCAGCAGTGTGGGGACATGGGGTTATTTTAGCTGGGAGCCTGAGCCCCTTTGTCAGGAATTTTCTGTGAGGATGGGGACGTTGTTGTAAGAGGAGACTTTGGCTGTTTCTCCCTGTGCTCTGTCCCTTCCAAGAGCAGCAGTTTCCTCCTCAGCTCCACTGAAGAGCCTCCCACAGATGGCAAACTCTCCCAGGCTGATGGCAGAGTCTCCCTGGCAGGACTGGATGCCCCCAGGGCCCAGAAGGGATGGGCAGCATTCAGGGCATTGCATTCTGCACACCCCACCTGCYTTTCTGGGTGGCTGGGTAATAAATGAAGGTTATTTAAATCTGAAAACACATCAAGAATAGAACTGCACGGGGGGGATGCTGGGGAGGGGTGTGCCATTAGAGCAAATTCAAAGACAAAACATCTGKAAATACATCCACTCCAGTGAGAGTGCAGGGAGTGAGGAGAGGCCCCAGCACTCCACTTCAACCTCCATCTTACCCAGTGCAATGCAATCTGACCAAATCAGGCTCTCTCCATACAATTGTCACAAAGCAAATCACATGTAATGGGCTCTGGAGATGACAATCAAATCTGTCACTCAGGGAAATCTGTTCTTGCTCTTTGCAGCAGGATGCAACAGAGCCTGATRACACCAGGAACCTCAAACATCCTCCTGCAGCTCTGCAGACTGCAATGAAACCCACTTCACTCCAGAGCTGCCTCCAGTGAGAGCTCTGTGTCTGACAAATGATCCAGGGCTGGTGACAYTCCCTGGGGATYACCTGGGGAATTCAAGGTGTCACCTTTTGTGGGCCATCGATTGGGACGAGCTGATATCTGTCTTTTCAAGGGTGGAATAATCCACTGTCATCACAGAAATGATGAGCAGCTCATGGAGAAGGTTAATCAGATACAGCAGAAATCACAGCTAATCTGAGATAAATTGCAGGTCACTCAGGGATCAGTCAGCGCTCTCCTGGAACCACAAACCAGGGGAATTGTGCAGATGGAATTCCCTGGAGCCCATGGACGTGGTGCCCAACAACATTTTGCCCCTTGGAACAGCTCCCCCTCTGGAGTTGGTTCCTTTATGGTGTTTTTACAGGTTTTTAATAGTGGTGATCATAAATCAAAAATTTCAGGAGGCAGCAGAGCAGCAAGAAGAGAACATCCAGGCACTCAAACTGCAGAATCAGAGTGACTGCCACAGCCCTTGCATTTCTAAGGCACTAGTGTGTATTTTAAGCCTTTCCCACACGAATCCTATGCCTCTTACCACCCTCCTCACCAGCACCAACATGTTTGGAATTAGCTGCTGTGCCAGAATAAATCCCACATTAAGAGTCATTAGGAGCAGATGCCTCTTGAGCTGTCAAACTTAGGGAGCAGCCAGAAAATCCCTGGCTGGACTTTCCAGCTCCCCAGTGAATGATCCCCAGCTTAACCATCCTTAARGTCACCCAGATCAAGGCTTGGCTGTGTCATCCCTGCCTTGGGATAAGCCAGGCTTGGTGTCCAGGACATTTATCAAGCCCAAGACATTCATCCTCCCATGTGCCATTGTGGAAAGGGAGCTGGAGGGGAGCACCTAAAAACAGGACAAGTTTTACTATTTTTCTACTCTTTTTTCCTCACTATTCCCTTTTAACTCGTGGCAAATACACATTATCAGAAAGTACCTACAAGTAAAGGCAAACAAAGCACAAGGATGTTCCAAGGAGCTGGGCCAGGCACCAGGGAGCACCAGAAAGCAGAAGCAGGGTGATTTTAGCTGTCGATCCCACAAGGGAATGATTTTAGCCCTGTGATCCACAGGGAATGATTTTAGCTGTGATCCCACAGGGGGGTGATTTTAGCTGTGATCCCACAGGGAATGATTTTAGCTGTGATCCCACAGGGGATGATTTTAGCTCTGATCCCACAGGGAATGTGTCCCAGCTCCATGGGGGGCACAGCAGGGACCACCCCTCCAACGACCACCCTGAGCACTGGGACCTGCAGTCACAGCCAGATGGGAACAACTGAGCTCAAACAATTCCATCAAAAAGAGGATTAGGATAAGCAAAAGAGAGGAAGAGTGCCAAATGAGAGGAAGGTTTGCTCCAGTGTGGGCACAGTCTTGGAGTAATTTGGAATAAAATGAGTTTTCTCCCTCACTTTCTGTCTGACCTTTGAGCAAGTCATTAATAAGTCTCTGCTTGCCTTATTATGCCCAGACCTATAAAATGGATCAGGCCTTCATTAGGAGCTGTTTTGTCTCCCTGTACCTACGGTGCACAGCAGATATTTTTATTTAAGATGAACTTTCCTTGCTCACAGCGACGTGAGCAAGCCTGACGCCGAAACACCTATAGAGAACAAACCCCATGGCAGGGAGAGCAGAACCAACCAAACAAACACTGAGGCAGAACTCCCTGGGCCAAGCAGGTCTTCATTTGTTTCCTGGTGAAGATGAGATTGGCTCAGGAATGCCCTGTGCTCCCATCCTGAGGAAGTGACTTCATTCTAATTAGTGGCACAGAGAGAAGACAAACCTCCCTTTCTGGGGCTGTGCTCCTGCTTTGCTGCCTGCTGCTGATGGCAGGGGCAGGGGAGGCAGATCACAGGTGAAACAAAAATCACAGCCCCCAAGACCATTCCTCAATTAGAAACTGGCTCCAAACCCTCAGCGCCTCCTCTGCTGAATAAATCTTCCCCGCAGAAGCATCATTAAAAAGTGTCCTGACATTTCTGCTGTTCTGCTGGCAAATTTGCCTCAATTAGCCAGGAGTTTTCTTATGTAAATTAATTCCAAGGCCAGGACCAAGATCAAGACACCCACGGGAAGTGGAGGAGCAGCAAGCTTCCACCTCTGCCTCTCAGCCTGGTTCCAGGGCTGGGCTCAGCCATGCTCTGCAGTTTCCTCCCAGACACTTCCACTCGTGGCTCTCTGTCACACACATGTTTTATGAAAAATCCTTTCCTAAGGATTTTTTCTCCTGTGAAGCTGAGAGGCCTCAGAAATGAAATGCAAACAATGATTATCTGCTGCTGTGGAATGCAACAGGTGCATCTGTGATTGGTCTCATGTTGGTTGTTTTTAATTAATGGCCAATCACAGCCCAGCTGGCTCAGACTCTCTGGTCAGTCACAAGATTTTATTATCATTCCATTCCCTTCCTTTCAAGCCTTCTGATGAAATCCTTTCTTCTATTCTTTTAGTATAGTTTTAATGTACCATTTTCTTTTAATGTAATATATATAATAAAATAATAAKTCAGCCTTCTGAAACATGGAGTCAAGYTTCTCATCTCTTCCCTGGTCCTGGGACCCTGTGAGCACCACCACAGCTCTCTCCTGCAGGGCAGGATTTCATTGTCAACTGCTCAGGTTAGCTCCCAGGACTAATGGATTTTTACAGAGACTTTTTGCTGTGCCRCTAGGACGGGAACTGGAATTTTCACTGCTGAAATACTGCTGATTTCCTAAATAAACTCCATTCACATATATTCAAAACAAACCTGGAAGAAAACAGTGCTTAACCCTACAAATTGGATTGGTTCTTCATGGCCCACRTAAAAACTTCAAATGAAAGCAAAGTTCATATTCCAAGTGTGTGTGTGTGACAGAGACAACCAGCCCAAGCCATGGCAGGTCAGTTCAGGGATGAAATTCCGTGTATTTCAGAGCCCACCTGCTTCTGAGTCAGGAACATTGGTATTTTGAGATAAAGACAAGAGACTCCTGTCTCCATGTGATCTCTGATGGGATTGCTCATTACCTTGCACTAAAAAAAGGAAAATCAGGTGGCAGCAATCCCTGATATTGAAGCACCTCCTCCCTTTTATTCAGCAGTGCTGCAGACACCCCCTGATCTGTCCCAGGCCCTGTCTGGGTGCCACCTGGCTTTTATTATCTGACAARAACTCTGATAATAACCTGCTGGCAYTCCAGGCTCAGGGAGAACAACTCCCATCAGCWCAAATCCTGCTTCCAAAAGTGCTCCTGAGAAAATCTCAGCAGGGCTGGGATTTCCCCAAACCCTGTCCCACATTCCTGCCTGCAACACTCTCACTCCTCCTCCTCCTCCTGCCGTGGCAAATGTGCTCTCTAAACACTTCCTCTGCCTCTTTGATGTTAAAAACATCACCCTCGGGCCAGTCTGCTGTGAGTCAGTGATTTCAGGGARAGAAAGTTCATTTTCTTTACTCTCCCACGCTGCTTCCTTCATCCGCACCTGAAGCAGAGATCTCCAGTCATGTTTAGATCATCCTCATCATCATCATCATCTCCCCCATCCCATCACACTGAATTCCTGACAGCTGAGGAGAGGTGCGGCACCATTCCCCACTGCCACAGCAGCTACAACAAAACCTCAGCTTTCTGTTCTGCTGCTACAACAACCTCAGCTTTCTGTTCACTGCCACAACCACCTCAGCTTCTGTTTCACTGCTACAACAACCTCAGCTTTCTATTTCACTGCCACAACAACCTCAGCTTTCTGTCTGCTGCTACAACAACCTCAGCTTTCTGTTCACTGCTACAACAACCTCAGCTTTCTGTTTCACTGCTACAACCTCAGCTTCTCTTTTGCTTGCTACAACAACCTCAAGCTTTCTGTCTGTTTTGCTGCTACAACAACCTCAGCTTTCTCTTTTGCTGCTACAACAACCTCAGCTTTCTGTTCACTGCCACAACAACCTCAGCTTTCTGTTTCACTGCTACAACCTCAGCTTTCTCTTTTGCTTGCTAACAACAACCTCAGCTTTCTGTTTTGCTGCTACAACAACCTCAGCTTTCTCTTTTGCTGCTACAACAACCTCAGCTTTCTGTTTCACTAGCTACAACCTCAGCTTTCTGTTCACTGCTACAAACACCTCAGCTTTCTCTTATTGCTGCCACAACCAACCTCAGCTTTCTGTTTCACTGCTTCCCCTTTGAGCATCACCCCGATTCACCCAGGACTTGTGGATTCCCATGGAACTCCTGCTGGAAATTCCTCCCACTGCATGCTCGGACAGAAGGACAAGCTCTCTGTGCCCTCCTCTGGGATAAAAAGCAAATTCATCCCTTAGTGCAGGCTCAGGAGGCAGGATCTCCTTCAGCAAGGAGGAGAACGTTAAGCACAGCTTAAAATGTTCAGTGCAACTGTGGTGTTCCATTTCTGCAACCAAAGGAGTGAACCACTCATTAAAGGGTTACAATATAAAAATGCAAGACACTCAAAGAGCTTGGTATTAGGGAACCATATAGGGCAATAAATTTTTTTTAGAACAAAACATACTGACACAGGAAATTGGGACTAGATTATTTAGGCAAAAAACAGGGAAAGTAATGGCCTAAAGAAATTGAGAGCCAACAGTGGTCAGCTTGACCACAGTAGCTTCTGCCAAGCCTTGAGACCATGCCAAATGTACCAGGAAAGTACCCAAATTGGGAAAAAGTTCAAAAGTTTAGCCCGAGGAAGACTCACAAGAAGACCCTTGCCCAGGAGGAAGGCACAGGAACTCCCACCAAGATGACTCCTCAAAATAAGAGACTCCGCCCATACTCCGCCTACATATGAATATGCATGATTAATAGAAATGTATTAATAATACTTTGACAAACGTATAAAACTGTATTGTTGTGATGCAAGATTTTTTTTTTTGTCCCAGAAAAGGTGTATTAAGCTGCTGGGGTACATACAGGGACAAGGCACACAGAGCTGCAGGAGCTGAGAGATGGCCCCTGATCTCTCAAATACCAGGGTTGGGCATAAGAGAGAATATCCTGAGTTGGAAGGGATCACCTTCCACTGTCCCACTCTGCTCCCAGCCCTGTCCAACCCGGCCTTTTGGCCAGCACAGTGATTCAAATTATTTCTTATAAAACAGCACATTTTTCATTCCCAGCCTATTCCTCMGTGTGAATGTTGAGGMGCTGCATTGCAGTTCAAARTGATTAAATACTGTAAATTCTGGCKAAAAAAAAAWWGTAAAATGTYAATTCTGGCAAAATCAATGGAGTRCCAGGGATGGAGCATCCACAGCTTCTCTGGGCACCCTGTGCCAGGACCTCACTGCTGAATAATTCGTTAATTATGATTTATGTCCAATCACACCATAAACTCACTCACACACATTGCATTAACTCAGATTTAGATGTGATCTATGGCTTTGTTTAAACCACTCTGGGCTTTCATTTGTATTCAAAAASTGACAAATATTTTAACCTTTCTGAAATGCGGCGTGTTATAATAAATTGAAGTGAGTTGATGAAAACTGTTAATTAACCTGCTTTTGTCTCATTAAGAGCCTGTGTTTAACCCACAGGTCATCTCCTCTGCCAGCTGATGTGTGGATCTGATCTTCAGTGATGAGCCAAACCACCCAGTCTMGCACTGACCATGGAGAGCTCCTGAACCTCCTGCTTTTTTGGGAGAGCTCAGAAAAATTCCTAAAACAAAAGTGCTGAGCTTTTAAAGGTTTTATTCTTACCTTTATTTTTTTTTTTCCTGTGGTGGGAGAGGTTGCAATAATGCTGACCCTGCAATACATTGTGGGTTTAAGGTAAAAATACAGAACAAAAATACTGGGTTTTTTCTCTCTACAGGTTATTCAGACATAATGGTTGAACTTTTCTAAAAATATAATTTTTTCCCACTTTGTGTGCTGAATCAGGTGTATCTACAAGCATCAGCACTTGCTGTAGTGTTGATTCCATTATTTACCTGAGCAATTTTCAGTTTTAAGAGCCTTGATGTGCCTGAAGGTTGGCTGGGGTTGGAAGGKCAGTGAGGAGAAAGGAGAAGGTGGTGAGAGGGAAGAATCTGTGGCATTTCCCAGATCCAGAGGCAGCATTTCAAAGAGCTGCACCCCCTCCATCCCAGGCACTCAGTACCTGCAGAAGCTGCTCCGGGGGAATTGATCCATTTGAGTTTCTGCTTTGAAAAATATCACTCCAATAAGGCTGGAGATTAGTCCAAAAGTGGCACCAGAGCAAGGCAGGAGATCTATGCTTTTTAATATCAAGCTCTTCACCAAGATGACTTTTATCATGTTAATGGCTAAATCACACTGATTGTGAAGGAGCCAAAATGAGACAATTAGTAAGGGCTGTGACAGCCCCAGCAAACGACACGGGAGCTCTGCACTGGAGCCAGATGGATATCTTCAATATATTTCTTATTGTCTGCTTGTGGTAATATGTTCAATTAAACTAAATCAGTACTACAGAAGAACCTCTGAATTGCCTGGAAAAAAAAATTAATTGTCTGCTGCAAATTTAATGAAGCTTAACACTTGTGCTATGTTTACAAGTTTTATTTGTTATGAGCAGCAAGTGCTTACAAGAGAAAAAGAAACTCTGAACTGACTTCATTCAGGCAGCCCTCAGAGCAGCCCACTGGTGTTTGATTTTATTACTGGACTTGATTTCATTGACATCTCTCTCTCTCTGCCATTCACTGGTTTTGTCCTTAGCAGCTGACTGGGATTTTTTCTTTCCACAGGAAGAACCTGAGAGCTCTCTCTGTGCTGTTCATTCACAGTTCAATGTTTGGCCACAAACCTGTGATAGGACATGTCCCCAAAGGGGCTGTGGCTGCTCACTCTGACCCTCAGCATCATCATCATCCTCCTCAGGGTGTCAGTGACCCTTCCCTGCTCACAGATCACAGCAGGTGTGGAGTCACAGAACCCTGGGACACCCTAATGGGAAGGGACCCCCAGGGATCATCCAGGGCAGCCCCTGACCTGCAACAGACCCCCAAATCCCACCTGGGCATCCCTGGGGGGGTAACCCCGAAATCCCACCCTGGGCATCCCTGGGAGGGGGTAACCCAATCCCACCTGGGCATCCCTGGGAGGGGGGTAACCCCAATTTCCCACCTGGGACATGGCCCTGGGAGGGTTTTCCAAACCCTCCTGGAGCTCTGGGGCTGTGCCCATTCCCTGGGGAGCCTGGGCAGTGCCAGCACCCTCTGGGGATGAACCTTCCCCTAAAATCCAACCTAAACCCCCCRGYCACAGCTCCAGCCCCTCCCCGGGTCCTGTCCCTGTCCCAGAGCAGGGATCAGTCGTGTTGGACAAGTTCACATGCAGAAAATCAGAGGCCAAACTTGTCTCTGAGCAGCCCAGGGAGGGGAGGCTTTGGGGAGAGCTCAACAGGGCAGGAGGCACCTGCTTCTCATGGTGCCACTTCTGTCAGCTCAGAATCATCACAGCCCTTTTGCTTCAGCTAACTGTCAGAAAAACAGGGATGCTGACAGCATTCACAACAATTCCATCCTCCTTGGGGTGCTCTGGGGCTGCCCTGATTGTTCTGATGACCTCAGGTCCTCACCTGAACAGGGCTGGGATGAAATCCAGCCTTTACCTGTCTGAGGTGTAACAAGCTGGAGGGAGGATGCACCTGCCAGTGCTGAAACTCAACCTGAGCCCCTCACACCTGCACAGGGAGATGTGGGTCAGCACCACACAGCAACCTGGGCTGCCTGGCAGCTGGGACCAGCGGGGAAATTGCCTGAAAGTCTGAAATCCTTGATCAAACCTCGTGTTCCAAGTGCCAGATGGAGAAGAGCTCCTTGCAGGCTGCAAGGACCCTGAGGCAGCTGCTGGATTCCAGCAGCTCAGYTTCCAGCAGCTCAGYTTCCAGCCCCAGCCTCTGCTGCAGGATTTCCCAGCCAGGGAAGAAGAAGAATTTAAGAAGAAGAAGTGAAGGAGATGCAGCAAAGTGCAGCTCAAGCACTGGGGCTGCCAGGGTTGAGGGAAGGAGGGAGGGAGGGGCAGGCACAGCTCTCTCATTTATAATCCTGCCTTCCACGCAGTGCTCTGGGTCATAATTTTACTTCAACCCAGCCAAAGAGCCTTAATTGTGTCCTAGAAATAATTGGTGTCAGTGGAAATTGTCCAATTAGAGAGGAATATTTTCCTTTGCAATTTCACGGGCAAAGATTATGGCTTTCCTTGTCAGTTGTGGGAATCAAGCCTTCGCTGCTGGTTGTGACTCAGAAGTCAAGAAAGGTTCCTCCTAACTTAGAAAAAAGTTTTATTTCTTAAACATGAGAATACATAACATGTTCTCATGAATAAATCAGAGCCTGCATAACTCCATGGCACTGCCTGAGCTTTTTTTTGCCTGCAAATCCCTGATTTAGAGATTCTGGAGTACAAGTTCATACTCTAAATTGACTTTTCCTCCACGAATTTTTTTTAAAAAAACGTATTAGACCTGATAAGAAATATTCATTCATGGCTAAACTATGTATAAAAACTGTGTTCAGCAAATGCTAAAACAAAATTTAAGAATAAGAAAACTTCTTTTGATGGTTTCAGAGTTGAGTCTTTATCTTGGTTTTGACACCAGCTGAACACAAACCTCATGTGCTATCCAGGAAAATTACAGAAAGCCCAGAAAATATGGACAATAGTCAGGGATTATTCCTTCCAACTCTGCCTCTCTTTTTTTACATTATATTTTGTGCCTTCAACAGCAGGTATCACTTAACCAGGTCCCTTTTTTAAAGCCTGAGGCATAACCAACATGAATTTAAGATTATGTTGAATGATAAGAGAAAAATAAAGAATTTATTGACCTTAAACACTGCAGGAAGAAGGCAGAGCTCAGTGACAGAGGGGCCACTRGTGCTGCAAAATGAGCAYGCARTAAACCCAGGCCATGGATGGCTGGGATGGAAAATAAAAAAAATGCCTGAAGCATTTTCCATGGGAGCAAAGGGAGAAAGGTCTGGAGAGGGCTCCTGGGAATGGGGACAGTGCTGAAACAGGTCCATAGATTTCAGTGTCTGCTCTAATTTTCCCCTAGTTTATGTCACAAAGACCCCTCAACATCCTAATGTGTGGTTCATTCTTCCTCTTGGGGAAAAAGTTAAAGCCCCACTCCAAGGAATTGATATCRCAGTTACTCCAAAGTCACTTCAAACTCAACAGAGCTGAGAACAGATGGTAAAATTCACATTTACTGGGATTCACTGATTAAAAAAACCCCAAAATCTAAACCGAACCCCACAGACATGAGACAAGCACAACACAAATTCCAAATAATGGATTTTCAYTTCTGATCAAGTGATGATGGAACAGAGACAGCCATGGGTGGCCAGAGGGGASWATSYCATCCCWKTGCCWCCTTCTGCAGAAGGCAAGTGCTGTGTCCTAAAGGACTGCWACAAACACAGCAAGAATTCCAGGTTTAAAGGCAGCAACACCTGAAGTCTCTGAAAAGTTACTCGATAACGGGCCCAGYATTTACAGTATTTAATCAATTTGAACTGCAATGCAGCACTTCAACGTTCACACAGAGGAATAGGCTGGGAATGAAAAATGTGCTATTTTATATGAAATAATTTGAATCACTGTGCTGGACAAAATCAAGACRATCAGTCTATTCAAGCGTGAGGAAAAAATAACCTCCTGACATTATCTTTGTGTTCTTTTCCTGCTGAAGTGCTACAGATTCCAGCCAGCAAAAGTTCTCCTGCTTTTACTGCCTTGAGCCCTCCCGTGACAGCCCAAACGAGAGGAGCTCACAGCAGCAGGAAAATGTTAAAGGTGCATCATAATTAAAGAGGCAAATAAAGCCATTGGAAGCTGCCCCTGTCAGGGATGCACCAACGTGACTGGAATTGCTGCACTCCCCAGGGGGAGCAGGCAGGCACCAACACCAGCAAGCATTCAGAGATCAAGTTCAGTTGAAATGTATTTAAAGCTATGTCTTTATATATATATATATATATTTATATATATTTATATATATTTATATTTACAAATATAATATTTATTTATATATAAATCCATGTCTTTAGACATATATTTATATTTACATATATATTTATAATTATATATAAAACTATGTATTTTTATATATTTATATATATTTGTTTATATATAAAAATATATGTATTTAGATATATATTTCTATGTATATAATTTATATATTAAAACTATGTATTTATATATTTATATTTATATATATTTATTTATATTTGTATATATAAATCTATGTCTTTAGACATATATCTATATTTACATATATATTTATAATTATATATAAAACTATGTATTTTTATATATTTATATTTATATATGTTTATATATAAAATATATGTATTTAGATATATATTTATATTTATTTATATAATTTATATATAAAAACTACGTATTTATATATTTATATTTATATATTTGTTTATATTTTATATATAAATCCATGTCTTAAATATATATTTATATTTACATATGTAATATATATTTATATATAAATCCATGTCTTTAGACATATATTTATATTTACATATATATTTATAATTATATATAAAACTGTTTTTTATATATTTATATATATATATTTATATTTATAAAAATCTATGTATTTAGATATATAATTTATATTTATATATAAACCTACATATTTATATATTTATATTTACATATATAATATTTATTTATATTTTTATATATATATAAATCTATGTATTTAGATGGATTTCCAGCTAAGCCCACAAAAAACAGATGTTTGGGAAAGGGTGCCAGCACTGGGACCATGAGCTACTCACCTCCAGTCCCCAAAGCAAGAAGTTTTTTTTACTTTGCTGAAATCAAAGCCCTTTATTGTGTCTGCTGGGAGCACCTCCTGTGTGCCACGGGCCCTCTCAGCCCATGGGAGGAGCACACAGGGCTCAGCTGCTCCCCTGATTTTTATAAACCCCAGCTGGGTTGGGATGGGGCTCCTTCCCCACCCTGCTGCAGCTGGGACATCAGCACAGGAGCCTCTCCTGCTGCTCCCCGCAGCCACAGCTTTTATTGCAACACTTCCCTGCTCCCCACAGCCACAGCTTTTATTGCAACACTTCCCTGCTCCCCACAGCCACAGCTTTTATTGCAACACTTCCCTGCTCCCCTCTCAGCCCGCTGATCTCCCTGCATTAAATACAAATGAACTCATATTGTGCAGGCTCTGCCTGTTTACTCTGCTTGTCATTTAATCCCCCRGGTACTCAGACAGCCTCTAATCTTTCTGTGTGTTGCAAGAATTGAACATTTAGCCTCAAGTACAGGAAAAATTGAGGGAACAAGATGGAAAATTAATATTTCTATAAWACATGGAAACACACACCGTGTTTTACAGCGCTCTGAACACTGCCTGGGAAGGAGCTGCTTCTCCAGCCTTACAAACTCAARCCTGCTTTTTAATTTAAAGGTCAAACTGTACAAGCAAGTTTCTAAGATTTCAGGTCTTGGAGGCCAAGAGGTTCTCATTTAGCACCAGCCAACAGAACAAACCCAAAGCACAKGAGCACTGGTTCAGAAAACCACCGGGGTTCACCCAGCCTGACAGCAGAATGTTAATGCCCAGCCCTATGGGCACCTGTCAGGATTTGATATTTTTTAAACTGTCTACTCATGCATAAAATGAATATTTATTCATCCCTCTCTGGTTGTTTGCCAGGGAGTTATTTTAAGCTCCTTGCTTCTGGTGTAACATATTCCTCTCCCACTCCCATCCTTGCCTGCACTGTCTCTGACACTGTAGGCATCTCTCCCTGAGAAAGGAAATTAAAAAAAAAGGATAGCCTGCAATATTAATGGAAGAACACAGGAAGGTTAGAAAAAATGTCTTGACCTTCACAGGTTTTTACTCAATGACATAAGAGGAGTTAGAAAAGAATGCAAGCATATCTTAAGGTCAAAAACCACATCAGCTGTTAAATTAGTCTTTTTGTACACCACAAAACTGAGTTAAAATAAGGAATTCACTCATATATCTGCCCAAACTCACACATGTTTTACTTAGGGCAGAGAGACTCAAGCATTTCACTCTATAATACAATATTTTACACAGTTCATTTGGAGTTCAGAAMAGTTTCTGCTCTTTTATACTTTTTATGGGCCAGACTTCAAAATTGCATTTCTCAGTTTGCTGTTAATATCCACATCTCAGGCTGGAGAGTTTATTCTGTGCTTCGTGCACATGTGTCACTGCCATTAATGCAAATGGAATGGAGTCAAAACAGAGCACTGAGGGGGAAAAAGCCCTCACTAATCCTTTATCACCTCAGTGGGAAGKAAAGTGATTTGTGGAGCATGGGAAGGCAGAAATCAGGTTCAACAGCCCTGAGGTTTTCCTGGGAGCTGCAGGATATTCCTTGTGCACTGGGAGGGAGGATGAGCCACAAGACCATGGAATAACAGAACCCAGTCAGTCCTGCCTCCAACAATTGGCTTTTTTTTTTATGGTGGGAGAAGCAATCCCTGAACTGCAGCTCCTGATTCTCCCCCTGGGGTCTTGCAGCAGGTGGGYAACCAGGACAGCCCCAGCTGTGGGCAAGCTGGAGCTGACCCCACCTGCTGCCATCCCTGGGGAAGGGACTGGGATGGAACCCACCCCTTGGGGAAGATTGGGGCTGGAATCCCATCCTGGGGAAGGGATTGGGGTGGAACCCACCCTGGGGAAGGGATTGGGGCTGGAATCCCACCTGGAAGGGATTGGGGCTGGAATCCACCCTGGGGAAGGGATGGGGCTGGAATCCCACCCTGGGGAAGGGATTGGGGCTGGAATTCCACCCTGGGAAGGGATTGGGGCTGGAACCCACCCTGGGAAGGGATTGGGGCTGAACCCACCTGGGGAAGGGATTGGGGCTGGAATCCATCCTGCTGCCATCCCCTGGAAAGGACTGGGGCTGAATTGTGGGAAATAAAGCACACTAGTTTTTGAATCTATTCTCTGTGCACCATCTCCTTCCTCACTCAATCCCTCATGTTGCCTTGCTGGCTCTCACAGGAATGTGGATCCAGGCAGAAGCCAGGAGTAGCAGCTAGTAGGTTTCTTTGCGCACTGAAATTTCAGCCAGAGGTGGCCTGTTGGGTCTCTAGCTAGTAATTCCAGCGCTCTGCAGTGCTCTCTCCTGCTGTGTGCCGCCTGGGATGGAGTCTTGGGGAAGAGCCATTACCCAAGCTCTGACCTATGTATCTGTGCGCTGCAGCCAGCCACATGACTGCTGCGCCTGACTGCTTCAGGAGCAAGGACAAATTTGGCACAGCCACTCTTCATCAGCATCTTTGTGCTTGTAGCCTGTAATCCTCCAGCACATGTCCCCACCAGGCAAATGATCAAGTCAGGCCCGTGAGTAGTCAGCAGAGACTACCAGCAAACGCGTTGGGTGATAAATGTTGCTGTGTGGTGCTCGACAGAATTCTACTCCAGCCACATCAACAAAAAGGGCAGGCAGAAAAGCAGTCCAAAAGTGAGCACAGAGAAGCACATCCAATCATGACGGGTGCATACAGATTTTCTCTGGCCCAGCTGCGTGCTGCAGCCGTGTGAGAGTGAACCACAGCACACTTCACTTACTGCCATTCCCTCAAAGTCGAAGGTCCTCTCCATTTACATGCGCTCCCAACACCAATTTTCCCCCTTGGCAGCAGCAAGATCTCCTTCTCTGTCACAGGTCGGTCGTGTGAGCCCAGCTATGACATGTGACAACAAATGGCTGCGGGCACATACACCCACCACTGAGACCTGCCTTCCAGGCAGGGTCATGTAGTCCACATTGCACCCCTGCAGCGTTCATGCTGGGGCAGTTTGCAGGGGCTGTGTTAAAGCAGGCAGCTGCACACTGTCCAGATGGCACCTCTCCTCATGATGGTCACTGGCTCTGCCGACAGCTGCATGGGCAGGAGTGCAGATAGGTGCCTGGCTCTGTTGCTGCGAGCAGGCGGCACAGCCAAGCGTGCTAATCTGTGCTTGGTGATTAAGAGGGGCTGCCACTGCCCCAACGGTGTGCCTCACCTTGGCCAGTAAGGTGATACCCTCCATCACACCACATCCAGCTGTGTAGCTCTCAGAATCATCCCAGTGTGACCTTTGCGTGGCAGCCTTTAGGAGCTAAGTAACCCTCACCAACACGGTGCTGGGCTGCTGTGCGGAGAGATGGCCACCAGCCAGAGGCTAGCCACAGCCTCCTGCCATGAAGGGCTCTGCGGAAAAAGAGAGGCTGATCACCATGTGTTGGTAAACTCCTCAGTGGCACATGCACATCTTTTCATCCTGTCTGACCAAAGACCCGACTGGACAACCCCCATGACCGCATGACCAGGGTCGGAGACAGCTACGCACAAGTGGACACGTGCCTGGCTCGGACCTCCCTCCTTGGACTGCGCCAGAACAATAATGTGTTTTTGGGATACCACAAATAAAGAGAGCCAAAAAGGAGCAGATCCTGAGTAAATCCAGTGCAGCTACCTGCGAAGCCTAACCCTAGCAGCCGCTCGAGCAACAAATAACCATGGTACAAGTTAGTAATTATTCAAAGCCAATTTAGGGCCGGGATCTAACCTATTGTGAATGTGCGAGTGAGCCTCTATTAGTGCCTACTAAAATGCATAGAGCTGGTTTTTCAGTTTGCATATCTCCTGCAGCTGTCCTTCACACGCGTGTGACGTGCCGTCACTTTGTCACAGGCACAGCAAATGTGGGTCTGCAACTGCCTGAGGGCTAGCAAATACCAAAACGCAAGGCAGGGGAGAAAGCACTGCTTTTTACCCAAAGTAGACTCCTCTAAATTTGATATGGTAAATCCAAAGGGCGCAGTGGGGGTTCGATGTCGCTGTCCTGTTGGAGGGATGAAAGCGCAGGGAGAGAGTGTGATGAGGTGGGGAGAACGGGCTTTCTGGGATTTGTGAAACTTCATCCTATAGTCGCATGTTTAAGGCAGACAGTCGCTCAGAGGCTATCTGCTCTGCCTTGTGTTGTGACAGTTTAGTTGTGATCTGATAAGAGTGTTGTAAGAACTCCTGCCTCATATTGTGCGCTGTCGGTGTCTTGAGAGTCACGTTGTACATGCGCTGAGCTTCCATTTTCTCAGGTGATGTGTTGAGAGCTCAGTGTGAGAGCGCTATGATGTTTGATTCCTCCTCTGAACTTTTCCTCTGCGCAGAGTGAGAGGGAGCAGAGGTGGAATGGGGTTAAGCCCACCTCACTGCGTAATTTTATACAACGTTTGAAGCTTCCTTGATTGCTACTATTTTATATAAGCTGTGCGTGGATTCTCTACTCCCTACTTGCATGTTACATCAATTGATTATCTCCTTCTTTTCCTGCTAGTAATTGCATTATTACTATGCTTGTGTTCTCTGAGTGACAGAAATTTTAGATATTTTCAGCTCATTATAACCATTGTGTTTATTCCTACGCGTATCGGGTGTAACCACAATAAAACCTCTAGGTAATTACTAAAGTCAAAAATGCCTTACTTACTCATTTTAAGTTTATATTTACGAGCCCTCAGCAGATGGCTGTTTCTCATGGCGCTGCTAACGGCACCTTAAGCATTGGAGCACAAGATTATGGTTCGTCTAGATACGACAATGGGCTTTCTGTCCTAGAAATTACCACCACTGGGGAAAAAATTCAGGCTCCCAGTGAGTAGCCCAGAGCTTTAAAGGGAAGTCTCCAACCCAGAGCAAAACCCCAAGCATTAGATTTGGGTTTTGAAGCACACCTA
>NDFG01000129.1:0-21434 GCA_002167245.1 Sporophila hypoxantha | reverse complement strand
TAGGTGTGCTTCAAAACCCAAATCTAATGCTTGGGGTTTTGCTCTGGGTTGGAGACTTCCCTTTAAAGCTCTGGGCTACTCACTGGGAGCCTGAATTTTTTCCCCAGTGGTGGTAATTTCTAGGACAGAAAGCCCATTGTCGTATCTAGACGAACCATAATCTTGTGCTCCAATGCTTAAGGTGCCGTTAGCAGCGCCATGAGAAACAGCCATCTGCTGAGGGCTCGTAAATATAAACTTAAAATGAGTAAGTAAGGCATTTTTGACTTTAGTAATTACCTAGAGGTTTTATTGTGGTTACACCCGATACGCGTAGGAATAAACACAATGGTTATAATGAGCTGAAAATATCTAAAATTTCTGTCACTCAGAGAACACAAGCATAGTAATAATGCAATTACTAGCAGGAAAAGAAGGAGATAATCAATTGATGTAACATGCAAGTAGGGAGTAGAGAATCCACGCACAGCTTATATAAAATAGTAGCAATCAAGGAAGCTTCAAACGTTGTATAAAATTACGCAGTGAGGTGGGCTTAACCCCATTCCACCTCTGCTCCCTCTCACTCTGCGCAGAGGAAAAGTTCAGAGGAGGAATCAAACATCATAGCGCTCTCACACTGAGCTCTCAACACATCACCTGAGAAAATGGAAGCTCAGCGCATGTACAACGTGACTCTCAAGACACCGACAGCGCACAATATGAGGCAGGAGTTCTTACAACACTCTTATCAGATCACAACTAAACTGTCACAACACAAGGCAGAGCAGATAGCCTCTGAGCGACTGTCTGCCTTAAACATGCGACTATAGGATGAAGTTTCACAAATCCCAGAAAGCCCGTTCTCCCCACCTCATCACACTCTCTCCCTGCGCTTTCATCCCTCCAACAGGACAGCGACATCGAACCCCCACTGCGCCCTTTGGATTTACCATATCAAATTTAGAGGAGTCTACTTTGGGTAAAAAGCAGTGCTTTCTCCCCTGCCTTGCGTTTTGGTATTTGCTAGCCCTCAGGCAGTTGCAGACCCACATTTGCTGTGCCTGTGACAAAGTGACGGCACGTCACACGCGTGTGAAGGACAGCTGCAGGAGATATGCAAACTGAAAAACCAGCTCTATGCATTTTAGTAGGCACTAATAGAGGCTCACTCGCACATTCACAATAGGTTAGATCCCGGCCCTAAATTGGCTTTGAATAATTACTAACTTGTACCATGGTTATTTGTTGCTCGAGCGGCTGCTAGGGTTAGGCTTCGCAGGTAGCTGCACTGGATTTACTCAGGATCTGCTCCTTTTTGGCTCTCTTTATTTGTGGTATCCCAAAAACACATTATTGTTCTGGCGCAGTCCAAGGAGGGAGGTCCGAGCCAGGCACGTGTCCACTTGTGCGTAGCTGTCTCCGACCCTGGTCATGCGGTCATGGGGGTTGTCCAGTCGGGTCTTTGGTCAGACAGGATGAAAAGATGTGCATGTGCCACTGAGGAGTTTACCAACACATGGTGATCAGCCTCTCTTTTTCCGCAGAGCCCTTCATGGCAGGAGGCTGTGGCTAGCCTCTGGCTGGTGGCCATCTCTCCGCACAGCAGCCCAGCACCGTGTTGGTGAGGGTTACTTAGCTCCTAAAGGCTGCCACGCAAAGGTCACACTGGGATGATTCTGAGAGCTACACAGCTGGATGTGGTGTGATGGAGGGTATCACCTTACTGGCCAAGGTGAGGCACACCGTTGGGGCAGTGGCAGCCCCTCTTAATCACCAAGCACAGATTAGCACGCTTGGCTGTGCCGCCTGCTCGCAGCAACAGAGCCAGGCACCTATCTGCACTCCTGCCCATGCAGCTGTCGGCAGAGCCAGTGACCATCATGAGGAGAGGTGCCATCTGGACAGTGTGCAGCTGCCTGCTTTAACACAGCCCCTGCAAACTGCCCCAGCATGAACGCTGCAGGGGTGCAATGTGGACTACATGACCCTGCCTGGAAGGCAGGTCTCAGTGGTGGGTGTATGTGCCCGCAGCCATTTGTTGTCACATGTCATAGCTGGGCTCACACGACCGACCTGTGACAGAGAAGGAGATCTTGCTGCTGCCAAGGGGGAAAATTGGTGTTGGGAGCGCATGTAAATGGAGAGGACCTTCGACTTTGAGGGAATGGCAGTAAGTGAAGTGTGCTGTGGTTCACTCTCACACGGCTGCAGCACGCAGCTGGGCCAGAGAAAATCTGTATGCACCCGTCATGATTGGATGTGCTTCTCTGTGCTCACTTTTGGACTGCTTTTCTGCCTGCCCTTTTTGTTGATGTGGCTGGAGTAGAATTCTGTCGAGCACCACACAGCAACATTTATCACCCAACGCGTTTGCTGGTAGTCTCTGCTGACTACTCACGGGCCTGACTTGATCATTTGCCTGGTGGGGACATGTGCTGGAGGATTACAGGCTACAAGCACAAAGATGCTGATGAAGAGTGGCTGTGCCAAATTTGTCCTTGCTCCTGAAGCAGTCAGGCGCAGCAGTCATGTGGCTGGCTGCAGCGCACAGATACATAGGTCAGAGCTTGGGTAATGGCTCTTCCCCAAGACTCCATCCCAGGCGGCACACAGCAGGAGAGAGCACTGCAGAGCGCTGGAATTACTAGCTAGAGACCCAACAGGCCACCTCTGGCTGAAATTTCAGTGCGCAAAGAAACCTACTAGCTGCTACTCCTGGCTTCTGCCTGGATCCACATTCCTGTGAGAGCCAGCAAGGCAACATGAGGGATTGAGTGAGGAAGGAGATGGTGCACAGAGAATAGATTCAAAAACTAGTGTGCTTTATTTCCCACAATTCAGCCCCAGTCCTTTCCAGGGGATGGCAGCAGGATGGATTCCAGCCCCAATCCCTCCCCAGGTGGGTTCAGCCCCAATCCCCTTCCCCAGGGTGGGATTCCAGCCCCAATCCCTTCCCAGGGTGGAATTCCAGCCCCTAATCCCTTCCCCAGGGTGGGATTCCAGCCCCATCCCTTCCCCAGGGTGGATTCCAGCCCCAATCCCTTCCCCAGGTGGGATTCCAGCCCCAATCCCTTCCCCAGGGTGGGTTCCATCCCCAATCCCTTCCCCAGGAATGGGATTCCAGCCCCAATCTTCCCCAGGGGTGGGTTCCATCCCAGTCCCTCCCCAGGGATGGCAGCAGGTGGGGTTAGGTGTGCTTCAAAACCCAAATCTAATGCTTGGGGTTTTGCTCTGGGTTGGAGACTTCCCTTTAAAGCTCTGGGCTACTCACTGGGAGCCTGAATTTTTTCCCCAGTGGTGGTAATTTCTAGGACAGAAAGCCCATTGTCGTATCTAGACGAACCATAATCTTGTGCTCCAATGCTTAAGGTGCCGTTAGCAGCGCCATGAGAAACAGCCATCTGCTGAGGGCTCGTAAATATAAACTTAAAATGAGTAAGTAAGGCATTTTTGACTTTAGTAATTACCTAGAGGTTTTATTGTGGTTACACCCGATACGCGTAGGAATAAACACAATGGTTATAATGAGCTGAAAATATCTAAAATTTCTGTCACTCAGAGAACACAAGCATAGTAATAATGCAATTACTAGCAGGAAAAGAAGGAGATAATCAATTGATGTAACATGCAAGTAGGGAGTAGAGAATCCACGCACAGCTTATATAAAATAGTAGCAATCAAGGAAGCTTCAAACGTTGTATAAAATTACGCAGTGAGGTGGGCTTAACCCCATTCCACCTCTGCTCCCTCTCACTCTGCGCAGAGGAAAAGTTCAGAGGAGGAATCAAACATCATAGCGCTCTCACACTGAGCTCTCAACACATCACCTGAGAAAATGGAAGCTCAGCGCATGTACAACGTGACTCTCAAGACACCGACAGCGCACAATATGAGGCAGGAGTTCTTACAACACTCTTATCAGATCACAACTAAACTGTCACAACACAAGGCAGAGCAGATAGCCTCTGAGCGACTGTCTGCCTTAAACATGCGACTATAGGATGAAGTTTCACAAATCCCAGAAAGCCCGTTCTCCCCACCTCATCACACTCTCTCCCTGCGCTTTCATCCCTCCAACAGGACAGCGACATCGAACCCCCACTGCGCCCTTTGGATTTACCATATCAAATTTAGAGGAGTCTACTTTGGGTAAAAAGCAGTGCTTTCTCCCCTGCCTTGCGTTTTGGTATTTGCTAGCCCTCAGGCAGTTGCAGACCCACATTTGCTGTGCCTGTGACAAAGTGACGGCACGTCACACGCGTGTGAAGGACAGCTGCAGGAGATATGCAAACTGAAAAACCAGCTCTATGCATTTTAGTAGGCACTAATAGAGGCTCACTCGCACATTCACAATAGGTTAGATCCCGGCCCTAAATTGGCTTTGAATAATTACTAACTTGTACCATGGTTATTTGTTGCTCGAGCGGCTGCTAGGGTTAGGCTTCGCAGGTAGCTGCACTGGATTTACTCAGGATCTGCTCCTTTTTGGCTCTCTTTATTTGTGGTATCCCAAAAACACATTATTGTTCTGGCGCAGTCCAAGGAGGGAGGTCCGAGCCAGGCACGTGTCCACTTGTGCGTAGCTGTCTCCGACCCTGGTCATGCGGTCATGGGGGTTGTCCAGTCGGGTCTTTGGTCAGACAGGATGAAAAGATGTGCATGTGCCACTGAGGAGTTTACCAACACATGGTGATCAGCCTCTCTTTTTCCGCAGAGCCCTTCATGGCAGGAGGCTGTGGCTAGCCTCTGGCTGGTGGCCATCTCTCCGCACAGCAGCCCAGCACCGTGTTGGTGAGGGTTACTTAGCTCCTAAAGGCTGCCACGCAAAGGTCACACTGGGATGATTCTGAGAGCTACACAGCTGGATGTGGTGTGATGGAGGGTATCACCTTACTGGCCAAGGTGAGGCACACCGTTGGGGCAGTGGCAGCCCCTCTTAATCACCAAGCACAGATTAGCACGCTTGGCTGTGCCGCCTGCTCGCAGCAACAGAGCCAGGCACCTATCTGCACTCCTGCCCATGCAGCTGTCGGCAGAGCCAGTGACCATCATGAGGAGAGGTGCCATCTGGACAGTGTGCAGCTGCCTGCTTTAACACAGCCCCTGCAAACTGCCCCAGCATGAACGCTGCAGGGGTGCAATGTGGACTACATGACCCTGCCTGGAAGGCAGGTCTCAGTGGTGGGTGTATGTGCCCGCAGCCATTTGTTGTCACATGTCATAGCTGGGCTCACACGACCGACCTGTGACAGAGAAGGAGATCTTGCTGCTGCCAAGGGGGAAAATTGGTGTTGGGAGCGCATGTAAATGGAGAGGACCTTCGACTTTGAGGGAATGGCAGTAAGTGAAGTGTGCTGTGGTTCACTCTCACACGGCTGCAGCACGCAGCTGGGCCAGAGAAAATCTGTATGCACCCGTCATGATTGGATGTGCTTCTCTGTGCTCACTTTTGGACTGCTTTTCTGCCTGCCCTTTTTGTTGATGTGGCTGGAGTAGAATTCTGTCGAGCACCACACAGCAACATTTATCACCCAACGCGTTTGCTGGTAGTCTCTGCTGACTACTCACGGGCCTGACTTGATCATTTGCCTGGTGGGGACATGTGCTGGAGGATTACAGGCTACAAGCACAAAGATGCTGATGAAGAGTGGCTGTGCCAAATTTGTCCTTGCTCCTGAAGCAGTCAGGCGCAGCAGTCATGTGGCTGGCTGCAGCGCACAGATACATAGGTCAGAGCTTGGGTAATGGCTCTTCCCCAAGACTCCATCCCAGGCGGCACACAGCAGGAGAGAGCACTGCAGAGCGCTGGAATTACTAGCTAGAGACCCAACAGGCCACCTCTGGCTGAAATTTCAGTGCGCAAAGAAACCTACTAGCTGCTACTCCTGGCTTCTGCCTGGATCCACATTCCTGTGAGAGCCAGCAAGGCAACATGAGGGATTGAGTGAGGAAGGAGATGGTGCACAGAGAATAGATTCAAAAACTAGTGTGCTTTATTTCCCACAATTCAGCCCCAGTCCTTTCCAGGGGATGGCAGCAGGATGGATTCCACCCCAATCCCTCCCCAGTGGGTTCACACCCAATCCCCTTCCCCAGGGTGGGATTCCAGCCCCAATCCCTTCCCAGGGTGGAATTCCAGCCCCTAATCCCCTTCCCAGGGTGGGATTCCAGCCCAATCCTCTTCCCCAGGGTGGAATTCCAGCCCCAATCCCTTCCCCAGGGTGGGATTCCAGCCCCAATCCTTCCCCAGGTGGGTTCCATCCCCAATCCCCTTCCCCAGGATGGGATTCCAGCCCCAATCTTCCCCAAGGGTGGGTTCCATCCCAGTCCCTCCCCAGGGATGGCAGCAGGTGGGGTTCCAGCTGTGCCAGTGTTCCCTTTATAATCAGATTTTAGGGGGATTGATAGTATCATATGGGGGCAATAATAGTACAATAGCAGTAGTGAGAAAAAAACAAAATAAGCAACCTCCCATCCTGTCCTTTACAAAAAAATTAAAAACAATAATAATAAAAAAATTAAAAATAAAGTCCACCAATAACAGTTTGTTCCTTCTGAGTGTGCACTGATGATGGTGGTGCAGCAGAAGCCAGCCCTGCCCTGCCCAGGGAGATGATGCACCTCTCCATGGATGCGCTCCATAAATCCTGACTGCATCCTTTACATGAGTTCTCTGTGTCCTCACTCCAGGGCAGCTTTCATTCACACATCAGCAGCTCGTGGGGGTTTTTCCCGCACTCTGTGCTTTGATGCTCAGCCCTGTCTCTCTGCATGGCAGCCCCAGTGCAGCCCTGGCTCCGCGGGAGCCTCGGCGCTCGCTGCCTCTCGGAGCAGGGAGATGTGCTGGAGCTGTGTTCCATTCCCGAGGTTTCCCAGCAGGATAATTGTCACAGACATTCCCTTTGTGAAAAATCCTTTCCTTAGGATTTTTCCTTCTGAGAATCTGTGGCCTCAGAGATAGACATAAACAATAGGTTATCTGCTGCTGTGGAATGCAACAGGTCAGTCTGGATTGGCCCATCTGGGATGTTTGGAGTTGGTGGCCAATCCAGGACTGAGCTCTCTTGGAGACAGTCCAGGAGAGCAACGTTTGTTATTCATTCTTTACTTTTCTATTCTTAGGTAGTTAGCAGCTTCTAGAAACTATCCTTTCCTTTTCTTTTTAGCATAGTTATAATGTAGTATATATATATATCATAAAATAATAAATCAAGCCTTCCTATCATGGAGTCAAAGATCTCGTCTCTTGCTTCACCCAAGAACCCTTGTGACCCCCGTCACAGATAATGGCTTTTCACCACTCACTCCCCACCTCTCTGCCTGTGTGTCCCTCAGGGGTTTGTCTGCACCTGCAGGTTGCAATGTCCTGTTTCACCCCCAAGCNTTGTTTTATTTATTAATTGCTTCACTGGACTTCCCTTTATAATCAGATTTTAGGGGGATTGATAGTATCATATGGGGGCAATAATAGTACAATAGTAGCAGTGAGAAAAAAACAGAATAAGCAACCTCCCATCCTGTCCTTTACAAAAAAAATTAAAACCAATAATAATAAAAAAATTAAAAATAAAGTCCACCAATAACAGTTTGTTCCTTCTGAGTGTGCACTGATGATGGTGGTGCAGCAGCAGCCAGCTCTGCCCTGCCCAGGGAGATGATGCACGTCTCCATGGATGCACTCCATAAATCCTGACTGCATCCTTTACATGAGTTCTCTGTGTCCTCACTCCAGGGCAGCTTTCATTCACACATCAGCAGCTCGTGGAGGTTTTTTCCACACTCTGTGCTTTGATGCTCAGCCCTGTCTCTCTCTCCATGGCAGCCCCAGTGTGCACTGATGATGGTGGTGCAGCAGCAGCCAGCCCTGCCCAGCCCTGCCCTGCCCAGGGAGATGATGCACGTCTCCATGGATGCGCTCCATAAATCCTGACTGCATCCTTTACATGAGTTCTCTCTGTCCTCACTCCAGGGCAGCTTTCATTCACACATCAGCAGCTCGTGAAGGTTTTTCCCACACTCTGTGCTTTGATGCTCAGCTCTCTCTCTCTCCATAGCAGCCCTGGCTCCGCGGAAGCCTCGGCGCTCGCTGCCTCTCGGAGCAGGGAGATGTGCTGGAGCTGTGTTCCATTCCCGAGGTTTCCCAGCAGGGTAATTGTCGCAGACATTCTCTTTGTGAAAAATCCTTTCCTTAGGATTTTTCCTTCTGAGAATCTGTGGCCTCAGAGATAGGCATAAACAATAGGTTGTCTGCTGCTGTGGAATGCAACATGTCTGTCTGGATTGGCCCATCTGGGATGTTTGGAGTTGGTGGCCAATCCAGGACTGAGCTCTCTTGGAGACAGTCCAGGAGAGTGGGGTTTGTTATTCATTCTTTCCTTTTCTATTCTTAGGTAGTTAGAAGCTTCTAGAAACTATCCTTTCCTTTTCTTTTTAGCATAGTTACAAGGTAGTATATATATATATATATCATAAAATAATAAATCAAGCCTTCTTATCATGGAGTCAAAGATCTCGTCTCTTCCTTCACCCAAGAACCCTTGTGACCACTGTCACAGATAAAGGCTTTTCACCACTCACTCCCCACCTCTCTGCCTGTGTGTCCCTCAGGGGTTTGTCTGCACCTGCAGGTTGCAATGTCCTGTTTCACCCCCAAGCTCTGCTCACCTGCACGTCCCCACCTGAGCAGGGGGGGTTTCTGCAGTCTCGGGAGGGCAGCAGGCAGGTGAGGATGGAATGTTAATTCCTGGGTGATCCCCCACCCCCTCCTATTGCACAGGAGCACTTCAGGCTCTTCCTGTTCTCTCAATGAGCTTTGCTTCCTCTTACGGTTTTTATTTTTTCTGCTCTAAGTCAGTGAGCACAGAAAAGCTGATTTTGCCCAGTAAATCCCATTGGAACYTGAATGACTTGTGCCCTGTGGAGGCATCACCTKAGGAGACTCCAGAAAAACCTTTCTCCCACCCTAAAATCACCTCTTTTCACCACATTTTTGCCTCCTCAGAACCACYTCCTGCAGCKCAATCTGCTTTCTCACCWTCAGCCACTTGCAGAGCTGCATGGAAAATCTTGTATTAATTCCTGCCTTGTCCTGCTCAGTTATTTCCCAATTTCACTAAAACAAAGAATCCTTCCTGCATCCTTAATGCCAACAGAGCTCWGCACAAGTGGACTGAGAAATCAGGAGGAAAGAACCTCAGCAACAGCAGTGGCAGCACTGCAGGAGGGCTCAGGGGGCACTTCCCTCCTGGGGAGGCTTTYGGGAATCCCCTGGAGCCTTGGGACYGCTGGACAAAGGCACAAACTCAAGCACCAAGGGCCCCTTGGGGCTCCCTGGCTCCTGCCAGCTGCAGCCACAGGGCTGGGCAAGGTCTCCAGGGGCACTGAGGAGGCCTCAGCTCACCCTGGAGGTGCTGAGGGTGCCCTTGGCCATTCCCCAGGCCTTGGTGGGCACACACGAGCACAGAGCCCCCATTCACAGACCTGCTTCCACAGATGGCCCACTCTGGGTGGCTGTGCCAAGGGAGGAGGAGGAGGAGGAGGATGGCACAGGATGCTCTGAGAGCAGTCACCCATCTCTGTCCTGCCTCACCTGCCCCTGCAGCAGCCCAAAAGCCACAGGGCAGCTGGCAGGGAGCAGGGGCAGGGGTGATATTTCACCCATCAGCAGCAGGGARATGAACAGGAGCCTCTCAGCTGGCTCATGGTCCCCAGATTGTTGCAGTCAGTAACACTTCCTGCTGCCATTTGTTTCTGAGGGGCTCCAGGGCACAGATGTGCTCCTGTGGCAGTGGCTGCAGCTCAGGGATAGAAAGGGAGCAGTGGGGGGAGGCTTCTCCCATCTCCATCCCTCCCTGGGCACAGATCAGAGCTGCTGCTGCTGCATCAAACCCACGCTGGCCCCAGCAGGGCTGGGCAGCACCAGCAGCTCCCCAGGAATGATTTGCTGCTCTTATCAATTCCAGGCCTACAGGAACAACGAGGCCTTTCTGAAAGCTCAAGGTGCCCTTGGCAGGCATTAAAAATTCCAATCAATGCAAAGCAGGACGAGCTCAGCATTGTGCTCCAGCACTGCCCCACCAGGCTCTGCCCCCCTTCCCTCCCTCCACACTTCTGCCACCCCAGGAAACCCAGAAAAAGTGGAGTTTTAGATTATTTCTGTACAGTTYAGGTTTTATTTTTGGTTATTTACGCTTTATTTTCAGCCATATGGCTGCAAGCTATTTACTGGTTAATCTCTTCCATGGATCATTTTAATTGTGTCTGTTGATGAGGCCYGATTTAATTTCAAATTCTAATGCCTTTTCTGTCTCTGTCTTTCTCCTGCTATTGCTTTCCTTCTCAGTTGTCTTTATTCCCAGTGTCAGGCTGGTTTTTAGGTGATGAGGACTGGAAAGCCCTGGGGACCCCTTTGGATCAGGACACCAATCCAGCTTTGGCACATCTCAGGGTGTGCTGTCTTTATTTCCTTCCCTTCCTAAGCTGAGACTGCACTCCCAGGCTTTACCCTGAGCCCACGGACATCCTTTAACCCCAGGCAGGTTTGCAAAGAGCTCAGGAGGGACCTGAATTCTCCAAACCCCTTCCCCAGAGATGTTTAATTCTCATCTGGTCTCTCAGCACCTCCCTCCACACTCCTGGAAAGGAGCAGCATTAAAAGTGACAGATAACTGTACAAGTTAACTGATTTTTTCCAAATAAATCAGACCATTAAAACCTCTCTGTGACTCATTGATTAGGAGGCCTTATGGTTATGTGGCTCTTTTTGCTGAAGCTGCTTTTCTACAGCGAATGTTTTGTCCTCTAATCTGAATCCAATGTGCTAAAAGTTAACAAATAATTATTTGAACGCTTGGAAATTTGTTACAGTTAGTTGAGAAGGGAGGAAGGCCTCTCACTGATATTGCTAATTCCCAAATTTTCTGTGCAGACCTATCTGCATTAAATGAGATGAGAGGCTCATTTCAGGCCACTGGGTTCTCAAACTGCTAATTGGCTGGGAAGCAAACAGCCCTTCAGCCACAACTTCCAGCAGTTTGGGTGAAAAAGTTCTTCCAAGACACAAAGTTCAAAGTGACTGAAGCACACTGCTCAGTGTGCTCTCTCCTCTGAAATGCACCCTCAGAATGTTTTCTAACCAGATGCCTGGGAAGGCATAAAAACAAACCACATTTCCCATAAACATGCACATCAAACAAAGTGCTGGCTGCTGAGTGTGCACCTCTTTAAACCACCACAACTCAACAAAGGAGCTACTGACTTGCTATTAAATGTTCTGGGCTCCCTGACTCTGCTAACAGCGGTGGTAACAATAAATAAACTAAATTAATCTCATCTTGCACAGAATGTTCCCAGATCCCTCTGACCTCTGCAGAATGTTCAATCTCTACCTTCCCTAGCAGGAATGGTCCCAATCCCTCTGACCTTCCCAGCAGGAAATGGTCCAATCCCTCTGACCTTTCCCAGCAGGAATGGTTTCCCAATTCTACTACTTTCCAAGCAGAATGTTCCCATCCCTCTGCTCCTTCACAGCAGGAATGGTTCCAATCTCTCACCTTTCCAGGCCAGAATGGTTCCAATCCCTCATACTTCCAGCAGGAATGCAATCCTGACTTCCGCAAGGATCCCTACATCTCCAGAGGATGTCCATCTTGACTCCACAGAATGGTTCCAGATCCTCTGACCTCCAGCAGGAAGTGGTTCAATCCACTCCTCCCTTCCCAGGAGGGAGCACCTGATTCTCAGAGTCCCACTCTCTGCCCGAGCAATATCCCACCATACTCCAGCAGAATCGTTCATCCCACCATTCGCAAGCATCACCCACCTTCCAGCAGGAATGTTCCCAGTCCCTTCTGCCTTCCTGCAGGAATGTACCCAATCCCTCTGACCTCCCGCAGAATGCTCCCTAGTCCCCACCCATCCTTCCCAGCTAGCGAATGGTTCCCCATCTCTGACTTCCGCAGTGGTTCCACTTCTGACTCGCCAGAGAATGGTTTCCCAATCCTCACTCCAAGTCAAATCTCTGCTTCCACAGGAATGGCCAATCCCCTCCTTGCCAACAGAATGGCACCTCTGACTTCCAGCAGGAATGAGTTTCCCAATCCCGCCGACCTTCCCGGTCAAGAATGTTCCTAATCCTCCTGTGCCTTCCCAGACAGGAATGCGCTTCTCCAATCCCTCTGACTTTCCTCGCAAGAATGGTTCCCAATCCCTCTGACTCTTCCCAGCAGGAATGTTCCCAATCTCTGACTTGCCCAGCAGAATGGTTCAATCCCTGGCTTCCAGGAATGTGCGCGATACCAACTTCCAGCAGGAATGGTTCCCAATCATCCCCAACTTCGATGTCCACCTTGCCACAGGAATGGTTCCCATCCACTCTGACTCCAACAAGAATGGTTCCCAATGCCCTCTGACTTCCAGCAGAATGGTTCCCAATCTCCTCTACCTTCCAACAGAGATTTTTCCCATCCCTCCTGACTTCAGCCAGAATGGTCCAATCCCTCCTCCTCCAGCAGGATGGTCCCAATCCCTCTGACCTTCCCTGCAGGAATGGTCCTCCCTCCCTCTGGCACTTCCTGGCAGAACTTTCCCAATCCCCTCCCAACTCGCCAGCAGGATGGTTCCAATCCTCACAAATCACTTCCTGCAGTGAATTGTTCCCAAAATCTCTGACCTTCCCAGGCAGACATGGTTCCCAATCCTCACTGACTTCCATGCAGGAATGTTCCCAACCTCTGACTCCTGCAGCAATGGTTCCATCCTCTAACCTCCGCAGGAATGTTCCCAATCCCTCTGACTTCCCATCCAGAATGGTTCCAACTCCCTTGACCTTCCGCGGAATGTTCGCCAGTCCCTGCTGACCTTTGCAGAGGAATGGTTTCCAATTCCTCTGACCTTCCCAGCAGGAATGGTTCCCAATCCCTCTGACCTTCCCAGCAGGAATGATTCCCAATCCTTCTGACCTTCCCAGCAGGAATGGTTCCCAATCCTTCCTGGCCTTCCCAGCAGGAATGGTTCCCAATCCCTCTGACCTTCCCAGCAGGAATGGTTCCCAATCCCACCTGACCTTCCCAGCAGGAATGGTTCCCAGTCCCTCCTGGCCTTCCGGTTCCCAATCCCTCTGACTTTCCCTGCAGGAATGGTTCCCAATCCCTCTGCCCTTCCCAGCAGGAATGGTTCCCAGTCCCTCTGACCATCCCAGCAGGAATGGTTCCCAATCCCTCTGACCTTCCTGGCAGGAATGGTTCCCAATCCCACCCCACCTTCCCAGCAGGAATGGTTCCCAGTCCCTCCTGGCCTTCCCGGCAGGAATGGTTCCCAGTCCCACAGCACTGCTCAGCCAGGTGGCACGGCAGGGATCCCTCCATGCATTCCTCACAGCTTGCCCTCTATTTTTCTGTTCAGCAGGTGGAAACATGTGGCTATGAATGGAATATGAATGGCATGTGAATGGAGTAGAAATGCAGAGCGTGTGGCAGCCTGGGTGTGCCTCCCCTTCCCGAGGACCCAGCACAGCCCCAGCACTGCAGGTCACAGCTCTGTGCTCCTTCACAGCTAAAGTGCTCAGAATTACAAAGTGGCTTTTTTTCTTTTTTTCCCCCCCTCTCAAATGGTTTCATTAGCAGTGCTGCAATGGAGTAAGGTATTTTGTTTTCTTATCTAATCATTTTAGCATTTTAATTTATGAAATACAAGCATAACTACCCTTGCTTTCACTCCTGATTAAACACACGCAGCTGAAATATTTCATGCTTAGCCAAGTGAATATTTTAAATATTTTTTTTCCCCACGAAACAATGCTTAGGATGTCCGATCCTTTTTCTATTACAGGGAGAAAAGATGTCTTAGAGCAAGCATTTAAATGAATGTCAGCTGGAAGAAACACACACTGAGTGCAATTTGAGATAAAACTACCATTGATCCCTTCATGTACAGCCTTTGTGGCAGTGGTGACGTGGCTATTGAAAAGAGACACTGGTGCCAGAGTTCTTCTAAGAGATAATCCTTCTTCTGAGAGAGGATTTAGGTTAAATGTACCTGTGAAAAACAGTGTATTTCAGCTGACATGATGAATGGCCTATTGTACGCCGTGCCTGGGCTGGGGGGCTGGAAGCAGAGAAGAAAGCAGAAGCACCAGGCAGCCCTGACTGCAGTCTCAGCAGTGTATTTGTTCCCTCTTTTCCCAGAGTTCCTTGGCAGGAATATCTGGAGCAATTTTTAGCCTACCAGCAACTTTGCCTCATGCCACAACTCCAGGCAATTGCATTATTTATCAAATTATTTCTATTTCTATCAGACATCTTTGTAGCTGTTTGTCACCTTTTAAATAATGCTTGCCATGCAGTGGTGGTTATTATAATGATCTCATGGACGTGGTAGTGGCCATTAGGCTATTTTGGGTAAGCAGTGAAGTTTATAAATCATCACAGGTTTTACTGCTCAGAGCACCCAAAATCAGGGACACAGCTCACGAGTGCCTGCTCATCACTTGGAGAATGGGCTGGTTCAGGGTACAGCCCACAGGTAATAAATAACTCCTGTGGCCCTGGGATGCTGTCCCCAGGAGTGACTCCAACCTTTGTGTTGCATAAATAACTCACAGCCAGGTCAGAGCTTTCTGTTTCCTTCATCTCCAATAAAACACCCGAGGTCAAAGCCAGGCTCCTGGGGCTCACAGCTCTGATGGTGCACAGGGGGACAGAGCCCTGACCCTAAATCCCACCCAGCCCCTGCCATGCCACAGGAGCACTTCAGCTCCCCCTGCTCTCTCAGTGAGCTTTGCTTCCTGCTATGGGTTTTATTTTTTCTGCTCTAAGTCAGTGAACCTGATTTTGCTCAGCAAACCRCATTGGAACATGAATGACTTGTGCCCTGTGGAGGCATCACCTAAGGAGACTCCAGAAAAACCTTTCTCCCACRCTTAAATKACCTCTTTTATGCAACATTTTTGCCTCCTCAGCATCKCATCCTGCAGCACAATRTGCTTTRTCACCATTCACCAACACCATTCCAAGCCCTCAGCACCCCCCTCAGCAGGCAGGGCTGTCCAGGCTGGGCTTCACCCTCCTCCTGCCACTCCAGATGTTTCTGAGCAGGGGGGACAAAGGGACACCACCACCACCAGGGTGGGACAGCAGCACAGCCTGAGGGCTCACAGCACCAACCTGAGCAAGGAGGGCACAAGCTGGGTCAGCTCCACAGCTGTCAGGGTAAATCCAAGGGGAAGGCAGGATGATCCCACGTGCTGGAGCACCACGAGTTTTCCATTTGAGTTTTCCATTTCAGTTTTCCATTTGAGTTTTCCATTTGAGTTTTCCATTTGAGTTTTCCATTTCCATCCAGACTCCCAGCTGAGCGGACTCTCCTGCTGTGCACGCAGCCTCTCACACACCTGCACCTTCCTGCCCTGCTAGCTGTGCCTCACCCAGAGCTGCTGCAGGGTTTATTTGTCTGTGAGGACCTGTCTTTTCATGGCTCACAGAGGAGCCTGAGATAATTTAGAGCCTCTGTCCAAGCCCATTTAATTTAGTGCATGTCTCTCTTTCAGTGAAGGCAGCAGTAGATAACTCCTGCCTTATCCATGACAACTGACAGGCCTCTTAACAGCAACCCCCTATAATTAATTTTCAGGTAAGAACTATATTTGCTCTAAATAAACTGAGGGAAAATCCTGTTGCATCGAGTTCAGTAGAACATCTCCCACTTACCAGGTGGGAAGCCATTCCCCCTTGTCCTGGCACTGTCTGTCCATGGAAAAAGTCACTCTGCCTCTTTTAGTACCGACTTATCATAAAAACCTGTCAATAATATTCTAAAGAGAAAGAAAAAATAAAACATCTTTTGCTCAGATAACTAGTTATGATGTTATAGCAGTGGCTCCTTTGGAAACATCCAACAGCACACTGCCACTGAATTCAGCATCAGCTTAAACCAGCCATGGATCTGGCATCCTACATTTGCCCACAATTTTCTTTTCCCACCAATTGTGTATGTGCAGTGACAGAGCAGTCCAAAGCAATAATGCTGCATCCAGCCATTATTAATATCTATAAACACAAAAGCTGTGGTTTGTCATCATCTTCCCTTCGGTCTGTACATTTTTAAGACAAGTCTGAAGTGACAGAACCTCATCCWGATGGAGCAGGGAGGCAGGAGGGAAGGAAGGGAGCATTTACAGCTATTAGAGACTTCATGTAGATTGTTCAGAGATGCCTGGAGTAATAATTCAAATACAAAAATATCCCTAGGTTATCTAAGAAGAACAGTTCTCTGGAAAATATCTTTCTTTAGGGATGCTGATAACGGGAGGAAACAAATGAAAACCAAACACAAGAACTGTGAGGGACCCTGAAGGGAGCAAGGGGGCTGTGGAGAATTTCAAATAATAGAAACCTTTTTGCCTTCCCTCTCCAAGCACTCTTTTTCTTACTACACACAAAATTAAAATAAATACAGTCAGAAAGCCCATGCCATCAAAACAAATATTTGAGCAAGCAGATTTGAGTYGAGCAAAGCTTTGTTTTTACAACAGCTTTCATTCCTGAGACACGAGGCAGTGACAATTTGATACGGGAAGATTCTGCAAGTCCAGAAGGGCCTGATGGTGCAAAGAGCCAATTTTCCATTGATTTTGGTGGGAAATGAAGACCATCCCCCAGGGAAGTGGCCCTTTTGACACAGCCCCTCCAGCTGGCAGTTCATTTTACAGACAAAGCTGACTGATAAACCATGAACGCTGCGATGGCACCGTGAGGGACAGGCGTGCTCCACTCTCCAAACAAAAGGCTCAGGACCTGGACCAGCTCTTCTGGTGGCAGTGGAGGAGCAAAACACACTGAAAAGCACTTCATGAAAAGCTGAGCCCTCCCTTTCTGCACAATTAGCCAGCAGAGACACAGCTCTCCACACGCGTCCTCCTGCGCTCGCAAGCGAGGAAAATCCTGTCTGGGCAGAAGCAGTGCTCCAAAACCACTCCTGCTTTCACTCCATCTAATGTTCACTGAAATATTTGCTGTGCTCATTCTTCCAGGGCACTGGCTATAGCCCAAGGCATGGGAATTAAATGACTTCTAGACCATAGAGAAGGACAGTGGAAATCCAAGGGATCGTGTTTGGGGTGCACATCCAGCCACCCACGCCAACAACGCCTTCCTGAAAAGGACAAACCACAACCCTCTACCTACAGCAACCACTGTGGAGGTTTGTAGAGCATGACAATCAAAGGGAACTCCACTGGAGCTAGTAAAAATTATTCTCTTATGAGAAAAAAAACACCCATGCAAGATTTTCAGTGCCTCAGCTGCTGACACAAAGCGTTTCTGGGAGCGTTCGTGAGATGGGAGCACAGGCAGCAAATGCATTCTCAGCTTATTTGTTCCAGCTGATACCACCCGAATTCAAGCCCAAAGGCACAGCCTTTCAAAGATAACACATCCTTCCCTCTGGTTCCAACAAAAAATGCCCAAAGTACAAAGGGAAATTATGCACTCGGCTTGTAATGGATATTAACAGGTTTGTGAGATCCCAGGACACATTTACATCACTTCAAAATGATGCTTGAATAGCCATCAAAAATATCACAAGTCTGAAATGTTCATTAGGAATCCTTCTTCCCCTTTAGACATGTAATGATTTCCTTGGATTCTAAAAGTGCATCTCACAGTATGGCCCTAACTGTAAAATCATTGCCTGCTTGCTCTTCACCATAAAAACACTCAGGAGAAGAAACATCTGATAATAATTTTTTCCTTCGAAATGCTACAGACATACTAAAATCATTATCAGCCGGAGGACAAGCAGGAAGCTGCACATCAACTCCAAACTGTGTTCAGGAGGCTGATGACAGGGATTTCTTTGGGAAGCAGTGGCTGCAGGGTGTGCTCACCACAGAGCAAACCCCATCCTGCTCCCTCCTCCTGTGGGGAGGCACCAGCTTTACACAGAGGGAGGAACAACTTGTATCTGTGTGTTCAGCACCCAGAGATGAATTTAATAATCATAAAACCATGAGAGACCTCAAGCAGGAACAGCAGCAAGTGACACATTTAAGGATGTCAGCACAGGACATGTCTGGCTGTGATCCAGAGGTTGGATCCCTCAGGGACAGAGCTCTGGATCCTTCACCCCCTCCACCACTGCAAGCAGAATGCTGCTTTTAAAATTAATCCACAAGCACCAAGGTGAAAGCCTGATGATTTCTCTTGACCCCCTGTGACAGGTTTCTCTTAATGATATCTTCATCCTGCTTTTAAAAAGGATGTCAACATGGGACATGTCTGGCTGCACTCCACAGGTCAGATGCCTCTGGGACAGAGCTCTGGATCCTTCACCCTTTCCACCTCTGCAGGCAGAGCTCTGCTTTTAAAATGAATACACAAGCACTGGGTGAAAGCCTGCTGATTTCCCTTGGCCCCCTGTGACACATTTCTCCTAAGGATATCTTCATCCTCTTTTAACAGGACACAGCTGGGTGGGCTCTGGAGGTCGGATGCCTCTGGGACAGAGCTCTGGATCCTTCACCCTCTCCACCTCTGCAAGCAGAGCTCTTAAAATTTTAAAGAGCTTTTAAAAATTAACCCACAAGCACCATGTGAAAGCCCTTTGACTTCCCCTGAGCCCGTGGGGCACAGCAGCCCTAGGGTTTGGCCCCAGCGCGGTTCTGAGCCGGCTCCAGCAGCAGCACAGGCAGCAGGGATGTCCTACACGTGTCTCACGGAGCCCTACAGCAACACCACACTGCAAATGAGCTGCTGGGGAAACAGGAGCAGATTGCTGATGTTGCAGGAGGCAGTGGCACGGCGTGAGGGACAGGCTCACTCCAGCTGGAGCTTGGCAGAGGCTGGGACTGCGCTCGTCGGTTTGTGCCTGCAAACTGAAACCAGCTCCTGCTTCTACAGGAGCAGATGGGAGAAATGGAAATTTCAGGGATCAGCCTAATTATTGATGCACACAAAATAAACCAGCACCAAACCTGGATTCTACACAAGTCCCTAATCCTTCTCATCCAACTGGAAACACAGAATCATAAAAGCATTTTTAGGTAAAGCCCTCTAAGAACACTGAGTCCAACTGTTAACCCAGCACTGCCAAGGCCACCACTGACCCCTGTCCCCAGAGGCCATATCTTTGTAATCCTCCAGGGATGGGGACTCCACCACTTTCAGTGCTAAAACATGATGTGATCACAGAACCAGGATGGGTTGGGTTGGGAGGGACCCTAAAGCTCAGCCCTGCCATGGGCAGGGACACCTTCCAAAGACCAGGCTGCTCCAAATCCCAATCCAGCCTGGCCTTGGACACTTCCAGATCAACAGAGCTAAAACCAGCTCCTGCTGGCAAACAGCTCATGAGCAGGAGGCCATCCAGGACAACGGCTTTCCAAGGCTCCTGACCACCAAACCRAGTGGCTTCCTGGTTCATTTTATTCTCTTTTTGCAGCAAATTGGTTAAAATAAGTGGACAAGTCAGTTGTTTCAGATGTTGCAATGAAGTAGAGCCATCTCTGCCACGGTCTGTGCAAAGTGAGATGAATGATGGACAAACTTCAGAAAGCCATTTGCAGGGTGTCATTTTTCATCTTGCCTGGGCAGGATGTAATGAAAACCCGACAAGTTATTGATGGTTTGGTTACCTGTCTGCCTTCAAGAAATTGCACAGGTGCTTTATGTAAAAAAAAAAAAAAAAAAAAAAAATACAAAGAGTCAACACAATTAATGTGAAGCAATGATGGGAAGCATCCTTTGAGGTTTTCTTTTCTGCTGAAGTGTCACTAGGCTGTGTGTCCAAAAGACACTGCTGGCAATTCATCTCTCAAGCAATCATGATAAAAATATCACCATGGTTTGTACCCTGGCAGCAGCCTGGGAAAGATGTGCTGTCTGTCCTCTTGCCATTTTCTTTCTGGCTGTTTAAAGTAATTAAGCAATAATTAGGATGTTTGAGGCAGCAAATATAAAACTGGAATTTATACAACTTTTTGTACTCAAGACATGCTGGAAGAATGGGAGAGAAGCTTTTCTTGTTCAATTTAACCATTTTTCCTTCTCAAAATGATGCAGCATCAACATGGATACATTAAAATTCCTGTTATAAAATAATAACTGCAGGAGGGGGCCCATAACTGGACAACCTTTGTGAGGAGGTCCCGAAGATGTGAACTCTGGAGAAAACCATGGCTGAACTCTTTCAGGGAGACAAGACTTACTGGACAGCTTTGAAGTGCAGAGGACAGCAAAAAAAAAAAAAAAATCAAGTGAGAGTTTTCTGCTTTTCCTTGGCCAGAATCACTCCAGCTCCTGGAGAAGGGATTCACTGCTTCAGCTTTGCCTGGCGGTTCCCAGTGGCTCCAGGGGACCAAGGAGGGAACAGCTCTGTGTCCCCTCAGCTCCTCTCCAAAGCAGCTGCATTGGATGATGTTTCTTCTTTACAACCAAATTAACATTTCCTGCCAAATTAACAAGCCTGGAGGCCCAGCTGTGAATGAACAGATCCAAGAGTTTTCCAGCTCCAGCTGCCTGGTGTCCTTCCTTCCTTCCTTCCCAGGAGGCTGGGATTTTGGGGGGCTCTGGTTGGGTGTTCACTGAGGGCAGGGTGAACATTCCTGCTGCTCCCTGTCCCATTCCTGCTGCTCCCTGCCCCATTCCTGCTGCTCCTTGTCCCATTCCTGCTGCTCCCTGTCCCATTCCTGCTGCTCCCTCCCAGTCTCAATCTCTCACCTTCTGCTCAGGACACCAGCTGTGGCTGCCACATCCCTGGAAATGTCCAAGGCCAGGTTGGATGGGGCTTGGAGCACCCAGGTGTCCCTGCCCATGGCATCCACACCAGGGTGAGTTTTAAGGTCTCTTCCAAACCAAACCATTCTGGGAAWGCAAACCGAATTGTCCTCCTGGACTGTCCTGACTCCAGGCTGTGGTGGAGAGAACAGTGAAATACCTGGGAAAATCTGGACCAAATTACTGAAATCTTGGAGCAGAGCAGCCAGTTTGGGTGACAAATGACAGCAGCTGTCTGGGGGTGCAGCTCTCTGTGGTGCTGTTCACAGGGGTCCCAGGACGAGGGAAGAGATGAGAATCCTGACTCCATGTTTCATGGAGAATCTTGATGCCATGTTTAATAATAAATCAGAAGGCTGGTTTATTATTTTATGATATTTTAATGATGTATATTATATTTAAAAGAATTAATATATTATAAACTATACTAAAAGATAGAAGAAAGGAATTCATCAGAAGGCTGAAAGAAGAAAAGGAAATGCTATAAAATCTTGTGACTGAGACCAGAGAGTCTGAGCCAGCTCGGGCTGTGATTGGCCATTAATTAAAAACAACCACATGAGACCAATCACAGCATGCACCTTGTTGCATTTCCACCAGCAGCAAGAATAACCATGCTTACTTTCATTTTCTGAAGCGCCTCTCAGCTCTCCGGCGGAGAACAGATCCAATCTCCTCTCTTTT
>NDFG01000128.1:234135-251841 GCA_002167245.1 Sporophila hypoxantha | reverse complement strand
AAAATCCCACCCAGAAACCAAAAATCCCCCAAATCCAACAGGGATCCCCAAAAATCCCAAAAATCCCCACCCAGAAACCAAAAATCCCCCAAATCCAACAGGGATCCCCAAAAATCCCGCAGGGATCTCCTAAATCCCCACCCAGGCGCTCACCCGCTCGTTGGAGCACACCACCACGTCTGGGCGCCCCAAAATTCATTGGGGCACCCCAAAAATTCCAATCGGGATCCCCAAAATCCTGACAGGGATCCCCCAGACCCCAAAAATCCCAGCCAGATACCCCAAAACCCTGAAAACCTCACAGGGATCCCCCAAATCCCCACCCAGGCGCTCACCCGCTCGTTGGACCACACCACCACGTCTGGGCGCCCCAAAAATTCCAATCGGGATCCCCAAAAATCCCCCAAATCCCAAAAAAACCCCAAATCCCACAGGGATCCTAAAAACCCCCAAAATCCCCCACTGATCCCCCAAATCCCCACCCAGGCGCTCACCCGCTCGTTGGACCACACCACCACGTCTGGGCGCCCCAAAAATCCGTGTGGTACCCCAAAATCCTGACAGGGATCCCCAAAAATCCCAAAAATCCAACCCCGTACCCCAAATCCAACAGGGATCCCCAAAAATCCCAAAAATCCCCACCCAGGCGCTGCCCCACTCGTTGGACCACACCACCACGTCTGGGGGCCCCAAAATTCATTGGGACACCCCAAAAATTCTGCTAAGGACACCCCAAAAATCCCCCAGATCCCAAAAATCCCCCAAATCCAACAGGGATCCCCAAAAATCCCCCAAATCCCCACCCAGGCGCTCACCCGCTCGTTGGACCACACCACCACGTCTGGGGGCCCCAAAAATTCCAATCGGGATCCCCAAAATCCAATAGGGATCCCCAAAAAATCCCCCAGACCCCAAAAATCCCAGCCAGATACCTCAAATCCTCCCAGGGATCTCAAAAATCCCAAAAATCCCAGCCAGAAACCAAAAATCCCCCAAATCCAACAGGGATCCCCAAAAATCCCACAGGGATCTCCTAAATTCCCACCCAGGCGCTGCCCCGCTCGTTGGAGCACAGCACCGCGTCTGGGCACCCCAAAAATACACTGAGATACCCCAAAAATCCTGACAGGGATCCCCAAAAATCCCCCAGAACCCAAAAATCCCCCAAATCCAACAGGGATCCCCAAAAATCCCCACCCAGGCGCTCACCCGCTCGTTGGAGCACACCACCACGTCTGGGCGCCCCAAAAATTCCAATCGGGATCCCAAAAAATCCCCAAAAATCCCCCAGACCCCAAAAATCCCCCAAATCCCACAGGGATCCCCCAAATCCCCACCCAGGCGCTGCCCCGCTCGTTGGAGCACAGCACCACGTCTGGGGGCCCCAAAAATTCCAATCGGGATCCCCAAAAATCCCCAGACCCCAAAAATCCCAGCCAGATACCTCAAATCCTCCCAGGGATCTCAAAAATCCCAAAAATCCCACCCAGAAACCCCAAATCCCCCAAAAACCCCACAGGGATCCCCCAAATCCCCACCCAGGCGCTGCCCCGCTCGTTGGACCACACCACCACGTCTGGGCACCCCAAAAATTCCAATCGGGATCCCCAAAAATCCCCCAAATCCCAAAAATCCCCCAAAACCCACAGGGATCCTCAAAAATCCTCATGTATCCTAAAAAATCCCTCAGGGACACACCCAGGCGCTGCCCCGCTCGTTGGAGCACAGCACCGCGTCTGGGCACCCCAAAAATACACTGAGATACCCCAAAAATTCTGCTAAGGACACCCCAAAATCCCCCAGACCCCAAAAATCCCACCCAGAAACCCCAAAACTCTGAAAATCTCACAGGGATCCCCCAAATCCCCAGCCAGGCGCTGCCCCGCTCGTTGGAGCACAGCGCCGCGTCTGGGGGCCCCAAAATAACCTCTGACACCCCAAAATCCTCACAGGGATCCCCAAAAAATCCCCCAAATCCCACCCGGTACCCCAAACCCACAGGCATCCCAAAAACCCCACCGGGATCCCCAAAAATCCCAAAAATCCCCAGCCAGGTGCTGAGCCGCTTGTTGGAGCACAGCACCGCGTCTGGGGCACCCCAAAATTCCAACCGGGATCCCCAAAAAATCCCCCAGATCCCCCAGACCCCAAAAATCCCACCCAGAAACCCCAAATCCCTGAAAATCTCACAGGGATCCCCCAAATCCCCACCCAGGCGCTGCCCCGCTCGTTGGAGCACACCGCCACGTCTGGGCACCCCAAAATAACCTCTGAGACCCCAAAATTCTGCCAAGGACACCCCAAAATCCCCCAGATCCCAAAAATCCCAGCCAGAAACCCCAAAATTCTGAAAACCCCACAGGGATGCCCCAAATCCCCACCCAGGCGCTCACCCGCTCGTTGGAGCACAGCACCACGTCTGGGGGCCCCAAAAATTCCAATCGGGATCCCCAAAAATCCCAAAAATCCAACCCCGTACCCCAAAACCCACAGGGATCCTAAAAACCCCCAAAATCCCCCACTGATCCCCCAAATCGCCACCCAGGCGCTGCCCCGCTCGTTGGAGCACAGCACCACGTCTGGACACCCCAAAAATTCCAATCGGGATCCCAAAAAATCCCCCGGACCCCAAAAATCCCCCAAATCCAACAGGGATCCCAAAAACCCCACAGGGATCCCCGAAAATCCCCCAAATCCCCACCCAGGCGCTGCCCCGTCGTTGGACCACACCACCACGTCTGGGGGCCCCAAAATTCATTGGGACACCCCAAAAATCCTGACAGGGATCCCCAAAAATCCCCCAGATCCCAAAATCCCAGCCAGAAACCAAAAATCCTCCCAGGGATCTCAAAAATCCCCCAAATCCCCAGCCAGGCGCTGCCCCGCTCGTTGGAGCACAGCACCGCGTCTGGGCACCCCAAAATTCATTGGGACACCCCAAAAATTCTGCTAAGGACACCCCAAAATCCCCCAAATCCCCCAAAAATCTCAGCCAGAAACCCCAAAACCCTGAAAACCCCACAGGGATCCCCCAAATCCCCACCCAGGCGCTCACCCGCTCGTTGGAGCACACCGCCACGTTTGGGCACCCCAAAATTCCAATCGGGATCCCCAAAAATCCCCCAGACCCCAAAAATCCCAGCCAGATACCTCAAATCCTCCCAGGGATCTCAAAAATCCCAAAAATCCCCACCCAGGTGCTGACCCGCTCGTTGGAGCACAGCACCACGTCTGGGCACCCCAAAAATACACTGAGATACCCCAAAAATCCTGACAGGGATCCCCAAAAATCCCCCAAAATCCCCCAGACCCCAAAAATCCCCACCCAGAAACCCCAAATCCCTGAAAACCCCACAGGGATCCCCCAAATCCCCACCCAGGCGCTCACCCGCTCGTTGGAGCACACCACCATGTCTGGGGCACCCCAAAATAACCTCTGAGACCCCAAAATTCCAACCGGGATCCCCAAAAATCCCAAAAATCCAACCCCGTACCCCCAAACCCACAGGGATCCCAAAAACCCCACAGGGATCTCAAAAATGACAATCCTCTTAGCACCCCCCAAGATAAACACCTCCATAGACCCTCCACCAAATATCCAAGTGTACTCCCTAAGTGAGAACGTGCAACATTATTGTTCCACGGATCGCGTTCTGTGCGTGTTGTGCACGGCCAGGTGCACAGCTCACTGCAGAGGAAGAACCAGGAGGGACAGAACACAAACCCCCGTGAGACAGGATTGCAGAGGCCAGGGCCAGAAGGCTGGCTAGACCCCCCAAGGAACCAAAGCACACCCAACATCGCCACCCTTCAATATACATTCGAACCATCGGAGTACCAGCAATACCGACTCTACCCCCTGACCCAATAACCACTGCATCAATGCGATCCTCTCCCAAATCCCTACACAGACACCCCCAGCCCGCCAACAACCCCTCCTCGAAGCCTCACACCCAAAAAGTGCGATCAACTCAGTACCCCACACCTGTTAGAGCAAGATTACTTTATTACTCAAATTAATAAGACAAGGAATAGCTCAGCAGAAGCATCAGGGCCAGCATCCTGAATGCCTATTTACAGGCAGAGCTGAGCTCTGCTCCTGCTCAAAAATCCCATCCAGTGGCGCACAGAGCTGTAGTTTGGCTTTGCCTCTCGCTACCAGCTTCACCTCCAGAATCCCACTAAGCGACCGCGGGCCCTAAACCCCGCCTCAGATGTCTGCTGCCCCAGCTAAGGAAAGCCCTCCAGGACATCTTCCCAATTCAAGACCCTCATCTAATGACCCACATATCAGTGACACGGCGCTCCTCACACACTAGGCAGCTCTCTATACGAACACTAGTACATCGCTCAATAAGAACTGTCACCTCCACGACGCCCCTGGCCTAAATTCCCCTCACGAGATGCGCGCGCTAAACCTCCTCGCACGACTACCCTCCTTAGAACGGCTGCGACCCAACAGCGCAGGCGAATGCATGAGCTGGGTGCCGCCATCGATACTCCCCTCAGCACCCTCACCCTCACAACCCACTAGCAAAGCTCCAAATCCACCCTACTACGACACCTCAACTATCCCTCACAGGACCCCCAATCCCCTACAAGCGACTTGTCTATACCAACCACCGTCTGCCCGCAGTCAGAAGCCGCACACTATATCCACCTAACCAATACCTCCTACCAGAGCGATCATCCCAGAGACCCCCCAATTCACCAACGCCTCACAAGAGAGAGACACGCCAAGACCGACCCCTCAGGAACCAACAACTCTGGCGAAGAGTCCTGCACTCGAACTAGATCGCCCACCACCATGAAACAAAATCCCTCGCAGAGCCACTCAAAGCACCCTGAATTCCCCAAACCTTCAAGACCCCCCCATAACCCTGAGGACCTCCTCCGATCCCCTCAGACAACCAAAGGTCCCTGAGATTCCCCCCCAATTACCCCCTCAAGACCCCTCGAACATGGAGGACCCCCCCATGGCACAATGACACAAAGCCACAATGAGGGCCAGTAGGACCCCCAAGGACCCCAAACCGCGCCACTCAAATACCCCTCCAAAAACCCCCGAGAGACCCATCAAAATCCCCAATGACCCTCAAGACCCCCAGAGGACCCCCGCAACCCCCGAGGACCCCAGAGACACCCACCCAAACACCCTAAAAGCCCCCCAAAATCCCCTTCCAGATCCTACACCAAGGACCTAACCCAAACCCCTCAAGACTCCCCAAATTACGCCCTCAAAACCTCCCCCAAAAACTCCTCCGCAACCCCTCCAGACCCCCAAATCCGTCAAACTGACCCTTCAAACCCACAAACCCCCCTCGATACCCCAATCCCTCAAACCACACCAAGGACCACCACAAACCCCTAAAAGCCACCCAGAACCTACCTCAAGAGCCCCCCAAAACCCAATAGACCCCCACAAACCCCTCAAACCCCAAATCACCTCAGCACCCCTCCAAACTCGCCCCTATAACATCCCCTCAATCCCCAAGACCCCCACAAGCCCCTCACAAGATACGCCCCAGAAGCCCCTACCAGTGACCCCCGAACCCCTTCAGGAGCACGCCCCGAACACCCCAGGAACCCCTTCAAGACCCCCCCACACCCCTGAGACCCCTTGAACCCCCTCAGATTGAGACACCCAAATCCTGAGATCCCCCCGCAAACCGCCCTCAAGACACCTCAACCCACTAGGACGCCCCCAGACCTCCCAAGGCACCCCCAACCCAACCCCTCAAGACGCCCCCAAACCCCCCAGGACCCCCCACACTCCCCCAAGACCCCTCATAGACCCCCAGGACCCCCCCAAACCACCCGCAGGACTCCCCAAGACCCCCCAAACCCCTAAACACCAGGACCCCAAATCCCTCCAGACCCCAAGGACCCCAAACCCGCCTCAAGACCCCACACAAATCCCCTCAAAAACCCACCAAACCTCCCAATTCCCCTCCAGACACCCAAATCCCCAATAACTACCCCCAGGACCCCCTTAAACCCCTGATAAGGCCCCCTCAACATTCCCTCCAGGGACCCGCTAAAATCCCCAAACCTCCAGACCCCCCAGGACCCCAACACCCCCCAGGACCCCCCAAAACCTCCCAAAGCCCCTCAGGACCCCCAAAATCCCTCAGGACCCTCTGGCCCACCCCAAGACCCCTCATACCTGCCACCCCAAACCCCCCAAAACCCCAAACCCCCTCCAAACCCCCTCAGGCCCCTACCTCGCCCCCCGGGGTGCCCACCTGCTCTGCCTCCCCCTGCCGCTCCAGCTCTTGCGGTCTATTGAAGCGCTTGAGGCACAGGACCGTAGTGCAGCCACCCCTGCGGGGCCCAAAATCATCTCGGGGGTCCCGCACTCCCAAAATTAATCCGGGGTCCAAGAATCAGCACCCGGGGTCCCAAGATCACCGGGGTCCCCAAAATTCCAAATCCTGCGGGTGGTCCCCACAATCACTGCATCCGGGTCTCAAAGTCATCGCTTCGCGGGGTCCCCAAAATCAACCGGGGGGTCCGCCAAATCCAATGCTCCGGCGGGTCAGGTCCATTTAAAGGGTCGGTCAAACTTTGGGGTGCTTGGGAGGTCCCCAAGCAATTTGGGGGTCCCAAAATCATCTCGGTGTCCCAAATCACCCGGGGTCCCCAAATTACTCCGGGTCCCCAAAATAATCCTGGGGGTCCCCAAATCAGCCCGGGTCCTCAATCAGCCCGGGATCCAGGGTCTATTTAAAGGGGTTGGGTCACCCCAAAATCACCTCGGGGGTCCCAAAATCACCTCGGGGCCCCAAAAATCACCACCGGGGTCCCAGAATTCACCTCCAGGGGTCCCAAAATCAGCCCCGGGGCTATCCCCATAAATCAGTGCGTTCAGGGGCCAGGTCATTTAAAGGTCGGTCCCCCAAAATCACCTCGGGGAGCCCCAAAATCACCTCGGGTCCCAAAATCAGCAACCCAGGGGGTCCCCAAAAATCACCCTCGGGGTCCAAAATCAGCCGCGGGGGTCCCAAATCACACCCGGGGTCCCCAAAAGTCACACGCCCGAGTCCCCAAAATCACTGTCGGGGTCCCCAAATCAATCTCGGTCCAGGTCATTAAAGTTGGGTCACTTTGGGCGTGCTGGAGGTCCCAAACCAATTGGGTCCCCCAAAGTCACCTCGGGGTCCCGCAAAGTGGAGACCCCGGGGTCCCCAAATCAGAACCCGGGGTCCCCAAAATTAATCTGGGGGTCCCAACATACAACCCGGGGGGCTCCAAAATCACCGGGGCGGTCCCCAAAATCCACACTTGGGGGTCCCCAAATCACACCGGGGGTCCCCAAAAATTAATTCTGGGGGTCCCCAAAATCACACCCCGGGGTCCCCCAAAATCAGCCCGGGGTCCAGGTCATAAAGGTCTGGGGTCCTTTGGGGGCTGGGGAAGTCCCCAAAGCCAATTCGGGGTCCCCAAATCACCCGGTCCCCATAAAATCACCCCGGGGTCCCAAAATCGCCTCCGGCCCGGGGGTCCAGGGTCCATTTAAAGGTCTGGGGTCACCCCAAAATCACCCCGGGGTCCCAAAATCGCCCCGGGGGTCCAGGGTCATTTAAAGGGGGTCCTGGGTCACCCCAAAACACCCCCGGGGGTCCCCAAAACTCAGCCCGGGGGTTCCCAAAATCACTCGGTCCCCAAACGAATTCGGAGAGTCCTCGTCCCCTGCCAAATTTTTGACACCCCCCAAACCCCCCCCTGCCTCCCCAAATTTGCGCGGTCCCCACCAACACTCCCCCCTGTACCCCCAAATTTCGGGGTCCCCCCCCAACTCAGACCCCCCCAATCCCCCTGTCCCCCAAATTTTTGACACCCTGGTCCAACCTCCCGTGCCCCCAATTTTGGGGTCCCCCACTCCCCCTGTCCCCCGCCAAACATTTTTGACAACCCGCAAATCCTGTCCCCCCCCAATACTGGTCCCCACCAAGTTTCCCCTGCCGCCTCCAAACTTTTATCGATCTCCCCCCCACTTCCTCCCTTCCCCTCCAATTTCCGAGGGTCCTCCACCCACGTAAATACCGGATCCCCAAACTCCCCGCTCGTCCCCAATTCTGTCCCCCCAAACCCCCCCCGTCCCCATCGGGGTCCCCCCAACCTCCCCCTTTCTCCAATTTCAGAACCCCCAATTCCCCCTGTCCCCCATAATCTTTGACCACACAAAACCCCCCTCTCCCCCCAAATTTGGGCGTCCCCCCAATCCCTTGTCCCCTCCCCAAATTTTTGACCCCCACCTCCCCCTGCGCCCCCCATATTCGGGGTCCGCCCTCAATCCAGGACCTCCCCCAATTACCCCTGTCCGCAAATCTTTTGAAACCACCAAATTTCCTCTGTCCCCTCCAATTCGTGGTCCCTCCAAGTTCCCCTGCCCCCCAAAATTCGGGATCTCCCCAACCCTCAGTCTGGTCACCCTAGTCCCTCGCGAAAATTTTTGAACACCTCCCAACATATCCCTATGTCCCCCCAAACTTTCGGGATCCCCAACTCCGCTCACAGTCCCCTCCAAATTTTTGACATCCCAAACCTCTCCCCTGCCCTGACACCCCAATTTCGGGAGTCCCTTCTCCCCCCAAATTTTTGACCCCAAAACCCCTGCCGCCCAAATTGGTCCCCCAACCCCCCGCCCCCCCAAATTTTTGAACACCTCCAACCCCCCCGCCCCCCAATTTCGGGTCCTCCCCCCAATTCGGGGTCCCAACCTCCCCCTGTCTCCCATTTCTCAGGATCCCACCAACTTCCCTTGTCCCCCACCCCAAATGTTTGACCCCCACCCCCCTCCCCCCAAATTTTTGAACCCGCCCAAACCCCCGCTGCCCAATTTGGTTCCCCCCAACCTCCCTGCCCCCCCCAATTTCTGGTCCTCCCAATTCCGCCCTCTCCCCCCAAATTTGATCCCTCCTCAACCCCCCCTGCTGCCCCCAAGTTTGGGTCCCCCTACCCCCCCACCCCCCCCCACCCCCGCAAATTTTTGACCCCCAACCCCCCCCGCTCCCAATTTCGGGTCCCCCCCCAATTCCAGACTCCCCCAATTCCCTCCCCCCCAATTTTTGACACCCCCATTCCCCCTCTCCCCCCAATTTGGGTCCCCCACCCCCCCCGCTCCCAATTTCGGGGTCCCCCCCAAATTCAAGACTCTCCCCAATTCCCTCTCCCCCAAATTTTTGACACCCCAACCCCCCCTGTCCCCAAATTTTCGGGTCTCCCCCAATCGGGGTCCCCCAACCTTCTCCCCTTTCTCCCATTTCAGGATCCCCCAATTCCTTGTCCCCCAAATTTTTGAACCCCCCCTCTGTCCCGCCAGTGGGGGGGGGTCCCCACCCGTGCCCCCAACCCGGGCCATCTCTCTCACCGTGGGAAGGAGTCCACCATCTTGAGCTGCACCGCTGCAGCTCCTTCTTGCTAATCAGGTGGTCGACATGCGCGGTCACCGCAGCGACTCTGGAATTTTGTAGCGGCTCAGAGGTTCATTGGGGTGCCCAGACCATGGTTGGTGTGCTCAACGACCGGGTGCCAGCGCCTGGGTGGGATTTGGGGGAATCCTGTGCGGTTTTCAGGATTTGGGGTTTCGGGTGGGGATTTTGTTGGGGTCTGGGGATTTTGGGGGATTTTTTGCGGATCCCTGTCAGGATTTTTGGCGGTTCTCAGTTGTATTTTGGAGGTCCCAGACGTCGGTCTTGTGCTCAAACGAGGGGATCAGCACCTGGGGGTGGGGAATTTGTGTTGGGATTTTTGAGATCCCTTGGGAGGATTTGAGGGTATCTGGCTGGGATTTTTGTCTCTTCTGGGGGTTGGGGGATTTTTTGGGGATCCGATTGGGCATTTTGGGGCTGCCCAAACGTTACGGCGGGCTGCTTCCAACGAGCGGTAGTGAGCGCCCTGTGGTGGGCGATTTGGGGCGTCCCTGTGGGAGTTTTAGGGGTTCTTGGGGTTTTCTGGCTGTGAGATTTTTGGGGGATTTGGGGGATTTGGGGTTGTCTTTAGCAGGAATTTTTTGGGGTGTCCCATGAGTGGTGTGCCCAGACCGCGTGCTGTGCTCCACGAGCGGGCGCGCCTGGCTGGGGATTGTGGGGATTTTTGACGGATCCCTGGGAGGATTTTTGCAGTTTCTGGCTGGCGATCTTTGGGATCTGGGGGATTTTTTGGGATCCCTGTCAGGATTTTTGGGGTGTCCCAACTGAATTTTGGTGGCCCCACGTCGTGTGTGTGGTCCAACCGACGGTGGCAGCGCCTGGGTGGGGATTTGGGGATTTTCGGGCAGATCCTTGTGGGTTTTGTGGGGATCCCTGTTGGGATTTGGGGATTTTTGGGTTCCGGGGATCTTTTTGGGATCCCGATTGAATTTTTTGCGGTGTCAGACGTGGATGCTGTGCTCAACTGTGCGGGCACGCGCACTGGGTTGGGATTTGGGGGATCAGTGGGGGATTTTGGGGGTTTTTAGGATCCCTCGGTGGGTTTTGGGTACCGGGGTTGGATTTTTTGGGATTTTTGGGGATCCGATTGGAATTTTGGGGCCCCCAGAGCTGGTGCTGTGCTCCAACGAGCGGTGTGAGCGCCTGGGTGGGATTTGGGGCATCCCTGTGGGGTTTTCAGACATTTTGGGTTTCTGGCTGGGAATTTTTGGGGATCTGGGGGATTTTTGGGGGTGTGTCCTTGGCAGAACTTTTGGCGGTCTCAGAGGTTATATTGGCGGTGCCAGACGTGGCGGTTGCTCCAACGAGCGGGGCAGCGCCTGGGTGGGGATTGGGGTCCCTGTGAGATCTCAGGATTTGGGGTTTCTGGGTGGGATTTTGGGGCTGTCTGGGGTCTGGGCGGATTTTTCTGGGGATCCCGTTGGAATTTTTGGGGTTCCCAGCGCGGGTGCTGGCTCCAAAACCAAGCGCTCGCACCTGGCTGGGGATTTTTGGGGGATTTTTGGGATCCCGGTGTGGGTTCTTCGGCATGCCTGTGGGTTGGGCGGTTACCGGGCTAACGGTGGATTTGGGGGATTTTTTGGGTTCCTGTAGAGGATTTTGGGGGTGTCAGAGGTTACTTTTGGGGCCCACGACGCGGCGCTGGTGCTCCAACGGAGCGGGCAGCGCCTCTGGCATGGTTTGGGGGATTACCGCGTGAGATTGTTCAGAGTTTTTGGGGTTTCTCGGGTGCGGATTTTTGGGGTCGGGGGGATTTTGGGGGATTTGTCCTTAGCAGAATTTTTGGGGTATCTCAGTGTGATTTTTGGGGTCGCCCAGAGCGGTGCTGTGCTCCACGGCGGAGGGCAGCGCTCGGTGGATTCGTGTCCCTGACGGGATTTTTTTAGGAATACATGAGGACTTCTTTGAGCGATTCCCTGTGGGTTTTGGGGGATTTTTGGGATTTGGGGGATTTGTTGGGATCCCGGATTGGCAATTTTTGGCGAGTGCCAGACGTGGCTGGTGGTCCACACGCGCGATGGCAGCGCCTGTGGTGGGTTTGGGGTCCCTGTGGGGTTTTGGGGATTGGGGTTTCATGGTGGGACTTTTTTGGGATTCTTTTTTATTTTTTTTTTTTTTTTTTTTTTTTTTTTTTTTTTTTTTTAATTTTTTTTTTTTCATCCGAGAACAGCTCCTTGAGAGCCCGGGCGAGGGGCCGGGTGATCCCTGGCAGGGATTTGAGGTGATCCTGGCTGCGGATTTTGGGTGTTGGGGATGTTTTGGGCGATCCCGATTGGAATTTTTGGGGCCCCCAGACGTGCTGCCTGTAGCTCCAACGAGCGGGGCAGCGCGCTGGGTGGGATTTGGGGGATCCCTGCTGGAGTTTGGCGGGATTTTGGGTTCTGGGGGCATTTTTGGGGATTTTTTGGGATCCCGATTGGAATTTTGGGTGGCGCCCAGACGTGCGTGTGTGCTCCAACGAGGCGCTCCGTGGCGCCTGAGGTGGGGCAATTTTCTGGGAATCCCTGTTAGGATTTGGGGATTTTTGGGTTCTGGGGGGATTTTTGTCCCTGTCAGGCATTTTTGGGGTATATCCAGGTATTTTTGGGGTGCCCAGACGCGGGTGCGGTGCCTCCAACGAGCGGGGGCAGCGCGCTGGGTGGAATTTAAAGGAGATTCCTGGTGGGATTTTTGGGGATCCTGTTGATCTTGGGGGGTTTTTGGTTTCTGGCTGGGATTTTGGGGATTTTCGCAGATCCTGGGAGGATTTGAGGGTATCTGGCTGGGACTTTTGGGTCTGGGGGACTTTTTTGGGGATCCCTAGTTTGGTTTTGGGATCCCGATTGGAACTTTTTTGGGGCCCCAGACGTGGTGTGTGGTCCAACGACGCGGCGTGAGCGCCTGGTGGGATTTGGGGGATTTCTTTTGGGATCCCTGTTGGATTTGGGGGGATTTTTGGGATCTGGGGGATTTTTGGGGCTGTCCTTAGCAGAATTTTTGGGTTCCCAATGAATTTTGGGCCCCCAGAGTCGGTGGTGTGGTTCCAACGAGTGGGGCAGCGCCTTGGGTGGGGTTTTTGGGATTTTATGGGGATCCCTGTTGGATTTGGGGTACGGGGTTGATTTTTTGGGATTTTTTGCGGCATCCCTGTCAGCGATTTTGGCCGGGGTACCACACGGATTTTTGGGGGCGCCCAGACGTGGTGGTGGTGGTTCACGAGCGGCGTGAGCGCGCTGGGTGGGGATTTGGGGTTTCAGTGTGGATTTTGGCGGGTTTTTAGATCCCTGTGCGGATTGGGGCTTTTTTTGGGATTTGGGGATTTTTGGGGATCCCGATTGGAACTTTTTGGGGCGCCCAGACGTCCGGTTGGTTTGTGGGTCCAACGACGGCGGAACAGTGAGCGCCTGCGGTGGGATTGGGGGATCCCTGTTGAGGTTTCAAGGCGTTTGGGTATCTGAGCTGGGATTTTTGGTCTGGGATTCCTGTCAGGGATTTTGGGGATCCCGAATTGCGAATTTTTGGGGTGGCCCCAATGACATTGTTGGGGCGCCCAGCGTCGAGTGGTGCTCCCAACGACGGGTTGAGCGCCTGAGGTAGGGATTTTAGGAGATCCCTGCGGGATTTTTGGGATCGCCTGTGGATTTGGGCGGATTTTTGGTTTCTGCGGTGGGGATTTTCTGGATTTTTGGGGATCCCTGTTGGATTTGGGGGGATTTTGGTTTCTGGGTGGGATTTTTGGGGTCTGGGGGATTTTGGGGATCCCGTTGGACATTTTCTGGTGGTGCCACGACGAATTTTTGGGGTGCTGCCAGACGTCGGTGGTGTGCTCCAACAGCGGCGGCAGCGCCTGGCTGAGGGCGATTATGGGGAAGATCCCTGTGAGATTTCTCAGGGATTTGGGTCTCTGCTGTGGGATTTTTGGACGGTCTGGGGGATCTGGTGGATTTTTGAGCGATCGCCTGTGCAGGTTTTCGCGGATTCCCGATTGGAATCTTTGGGGTGCCCAGACCGTCGGTGGGTCGGGTGTGGTCCCAACGAGGGCGTGAGCGCCTTGGGTGGAATTTGGGGTCTTTTTGGATTTTTTGAGATCCCTGGGATGGATTCGAGGTACGGGGTTGGATTTTTGGGATTTTTTGGGGATCCGGTTGGAATTTTTGGGGTTCCCAATGAATTGGAATTTTGTAGCGGCTCAGAGGTTCATTGGGGTGCCCAGACCATGGTTGGTGTGCTCAACGACCGGGTGCCAGCGCCTGGGTGGGATTTGGGGGAATCCTGTGCGGTTTTCAGGATTTGGGGTTTCGGGTGGGGATTTTGTTGGGGTCTGGGGATTTTGGGGGATTTTTTGCGGATCCCTGTCAGGATTTTTGGCGGTTCTCAGTTGTATTTTGGAGGTCCCAGACGTCGGTCTTGTGCTCAAACGAGGGGATCAGCACCTGGGGGTGGGGAATTTGTGTTGGGATTTTTGAGATCCCTTGGGAGGATTTGAGGGTATCTGGCTGGGATTTTTGTCTCTTCTGGGGGTTGGGGGATTTTTTGGGGATCCGATTGGGCATTTTGGGGCTGCCCAAACGTTACGGCGGGCTGCTTCCAACGAGCGGTAGTGAGCGCCCTGTGGTGGGCGATTTGGGGCGTCCCTGTGGGAGTTTTAGGGGTTCTTGGGGTTTTCTGGCTGTGAGATTTTTGGGGGATTTGGGGGATTTGGGGTTGTCTTTAGCAGGAATTTTTTGGGGTGTCCCATGAGTGGTGTGCCCAGACCGCGTGCTGTGCTCCACGAGCGGGCGCGCCTGGCTGGGGATTGTGGGGATTTTTGACGGATCCCTGGGAGGATTTTTGCAGTTTCTGGCTGGCGATCTTTGGGATCTGGGGGATTTTTTGGGATCCCTGTCAGGATTTTTGGGGTGTCCCAACTGAATTTTGGTGGCCCCACGTCGTGTGTGTGGTCCAACCGACGGTGGCAGCGCCTGGGTGGGGATTTGGGGATTTTCGGGCAGATCCTTGTGGGTTTTGTGGGGATCCCTGTTGGGATTTGGGGATTTTTGGGTTCCGGGGATCTTTTTGGGATCCCGATTGAATTTTTTGCGGTGTCAGACGTGGATGCTGTGCTCAACTGTGCGGGCACGCGCACTGGGTTGGGATTTGGGGGATCAGTGGGGGATTTTGGGGGTTTTTAGGATCCCTCGGTGGGTTTTGGGTACCGGGGTTGGATTTTTTGGGATTTTTGGGGATCCGATTGGAATTTTGGGGCCCCCAGAGCTGGTGCTGTGCTCCAACGAGCGGTGTGAGCGCCTGGGTGGGATTTGGGGCATCCCTGTGGGGTTTTCAGACATTTTGGGTTTCTGGCTGGGAATTTTTGGGGATCTGGGGGATTTTTGGGGGTGTGTCCTTGGCAGAACTTTTGGCGGTCTCAGAGGTTATATTGGCGGTGCCAGACGTGGCGGTTGCTCCAACGAGCGGGGCAGCGCCTGGGTGGGGATTGGGGTCCCTGTGAGATCTCAGGATTTGGGGTTTCTGGGTGGGATTTTGGGGCTGTCTGGGGTCTGGGCGGATTTTTCTGGGGATCCCGTTGGAATTTTTGGGGTTCCCAGCGCGGGTGCTGGCTCCAAAACCAAGCGCTCGCACCTGGCTGGGGATTTTTGGGGGATTTTTGGGATCCCGGTGTGGGTTCTTCGGCATGCCTGTGGGTTGGGCGGTTACCGGGCTAACGGTGGATTTGGGGGATTTTTTGGGTTCCTGTAGAGGATTTTGGGGGTGTCAGAGGTTACTTTTGGGGCCCACGACGCGGCGCTGGTGCTCCAACGGAGCGGGCAGCGCCTCTGGCATGGTTTGGGGGATTACCGCGTGAGATTGTTCAGAGTTTTTGGGGTTTCTCGGGTGCGGATTTTTGGGGTCGGGGGGATTTTGGGGGATTTGTCCTTAGCAGAATTTTTGGGGTATCTCAGTGTGATTTTTGGGGTCGCCCAGAGCGGTGCTGTGCTCCACGGCGGAGGGCAGCGCTCGGTGGATTCGTGTCCCTGACGGGATTTTTTTAGGAATACATGAGGACTTCTTTGAGCGATTCCCTGTGGGTTTTGGGGGATTTTTGGGATTTGGGGGATTTGTTGGGATCCCGGATTGGCAATTTTTGGCGAGTGCCAGACGTGGCTGGTGGTCCACACGCGCGATGGCAGCGCCTGTGGTGGGTTTGGGGTCCCTGTGGGGTTTTGGGGATTGGGGTTTCATGGTGGGACTTTTTTGGGATTCTTTTTTATTTTTTTTTTTTTTTTTTTTTTTTTTTTTTTTTTTTTTTAATTTTTTTTTTTTCATCCGAGAACAGCTCCTTGAGAGCCCGGGCGAGGGGCCGGGTGATCCCTGGCAGGGATTTGAGGTGATCCTGGCTGCGGATTTTGGGTGTTGGGGATGTTTTGGGCGATCCCGATTGGAATTTTTGGGGCCCCCAGACGTGCTGCCTGTAGCTCCAACGAGCGGGGCAGCGCGCTGGGTGGGATTTGGGGGATCCCTGCTGGAGTTTGGCGGGATTTTGGGTTCTGGGGGCATTTTTGGGGATTTTTTGGGATCCCGATTGGAATTTTGGGTGGCGCCCAGACGTGCGTGTGTGCTCCAACGAGGCGCTCCGTGGCGCCTGAGGTGGGGCAATTTTCTGGGAATCCCTGTTAGGATTTGGGGATTTTTGGGTTCTGGGGGGATTTTTGTCCCTGTCAGGCATTTTTGGGGTATATCCAGGTATTTTTGGGGTGCCCAGACGCGGGTGCGGTGCCTCCAACGAGCGGGGGCAGCGCGCTGGGTGGAATTTAAAGGAGATTCCTGGTGGGATTTTTGGGGATCCTGTTGATCTTGGGGGGTTTTTGGTTTCTGGCTGGGATTTTGGGGATTTTCGCAGATCCTGGGAGGATTTGAGGGTATCTGGCTGGGACTTTTGGGTCTGGGGGACTTTTTTGGGGATCCCTAGTTTGGTTTTGGGATCCCGATTGGAACTTTTTTGGGGCCCCAGACGTGGTGTGTGGTCCAACGACGCGGCGTGAGCGCCTGGTGGGATTTGGGGGATTTCTTTTGGGATCCCTGTTGGATTTGGGGGGATTTTTGGGATCTGGGGGATTTTTGGGGCTGTCCTTAGCAGAATTTTTGGGTTCCCAATGAATTTTGGGCCCCCAGAGTCGGTGGTGTGGTTCCAACGAGTGGGGCAGCGCCTTGGGTGGGGTTTTTGGGATTTTATGGGGATCCCTGTTGGATTTGGGGTACGGGGTTGATTTTTTGGGATTTTTTGCGGCATCCCTGTCAGCGATTTTGGCCGGGGTACCACACGGATTTTTGGGGGCGCCCAGACGTGGTGGTGGTGGTTCACGAGCGGCGTGAGCGCGCTGGGTGGGGATTTGGGGTTTCAGTGTGGATTTTGGCGGGTTTTTAGATCCCTGTGCGGATTGGGGCTTTTTTTGGGATTTGGGGATTTTTGGGGATCCCGATTGGAACTTTTTGGGGCGCCCAGACGTCCGGTTGGTTTGTGGGTCCAACGACGGCGGAACAGTGAGCGCCTGCGGTGGGATTGGGGGATCCCTGTTGAGGTTTCAAGGCGTTTGGGTATCTGAGCTGGGATTTTTGGTCTGGGATTCCTGTCAGGGATTTGTGGGGATCCGATTCGAATTTTTGGGGTGGCCCCAATGACATTGTTGGGGCGCCCAGACGTCGAGTGGTGCTGCCCAACGAGCGGGTGAGCGCCTGAGGTGGATTTTAGGAGATCCCTGCGGGGATTTTTGGGATCGCCTGTGGATTTGGGGGATTTTTGGTTCTGCGGTGGGGATTTTCTGGGATTTTTGGGGATCCCTGTTGGATTTGGGGGATTTTGGTTTCTGGGTGGATTTTTGGGGTCTGGGGGATTTTTTGGGGAATTCCCGTTGGAATTTTTGGGGGTGCCACGACGAATTTTTGGGGTGGCCAGACGTCGGTGGTGTGCTCCAACGAGCGGGGCAGCGCCTGGCTAGGGGACTTAATGGGGACGATCCCGTTGTGAGATTTCTCAGGGATATTTGGGTCTCTGCTGTGGGATTTTTGGCGGTCTGGGGGATCTGGCGGATTTTTGAGCGATCGCCTGTGCAGGTTTTCGCGGATTCCCGATTGGAATCTTTGGGGTGCCCAGACCGTCGGTGGGTCGGGTGTGGTCCCAACGAGGGCGTGAGCGCCTTGGGTGGAATTTGGGGTCTTTTTGGATTTTTTGAGATCCCTGGGATGGATTCGAGGTACGGGGTTGGATTTTTGGGATTTTTTGGGGATCCGGTTGGAATTTTTGGGGTTCCCAATGAAT
>NDFG01000128.1:211685-234110 GCA_002167245.1 Sporophila hypoxantha | reverse complement strand
CCTAAAAATCCCGACCCAGGGCGCTCACGCACCCTCGTTGGAATCCACACCACACGTCTGGGCACTGGGTGCCCAGATCTCAAATCACCCAAAAATTCAATCGGGATCCCCCACACAAATCCCCCAAATCCCAAAAAACCCCCCAAACCCACAGGGATCCCCAGAAAATCCTCATGTATCCTAAAAATTCCCTCAGGGGACACCCAGGCGCTGCCCGCTCGTTGAACCACCACCACCACGTCTGGTACACCCAAAATAACGCCTCTGACCCCCCAAAATTCCACCGGGATCCCAAAAATCCCAACAAATCCACCCGTACCGCTCCAAACCCACAGGGATCCCAAAAACCGCCACAGGGACTCAAAAATCTCTAAAATCCCCAGCCAGGTGGCTGAGGCACTCGTTGGACCACAACCAACGCTGGGCACCCAAAATTCATTGGGACAGCCCAAAATTCAATGCGGGAATCCCCAAAAATCCCCCCAGAATCCCAAAAAACCCCAAATTCCCACAGGGATCCGCAAAAAATCCAAAAATCCCACCCAGTGCGCTCAACCCGCTCGTTGGAGCACAGCAACCGCGTCTGGGGCACCCCAAAAATCCGTGTGTACGCCCGCCAAAATTCCACCGGATCGCCCAAAAAATCCCCCCGACCCCAAAAATCCCGCCAGAACCAAATGCCACTCCCAGGGATCTCAAAAATCCAAAAATCCCCACCCAGGCCGCTGCCCCGCTCGTTGGACCACAGCACCCGGCGTCTGGGGCCCCAACATTAACCTTCTGAGAACCCCAAAATTCGAAACCGGGAATCCGCCAAAAACAACCCCAAATCCAACAGGGATCCCCACCCGCCGTCAAGGATGTGCCAAGCACCCCCCAGGATCCCCCAAATTCCTTCAGGAACCCCCAAACCCCCCGTTAAAAGCTCCCAAACCCCTCAATAATCACCCCAAACCCCCCTCCAAGACGCTCCCCAAGACCCCTCAGGACCCCCCGAAACCCCCAAAACCGCCCTCAAATCCCTCATGTACCCCCCAAAACCCTTCAAGACCCCCAATCCCTCCAGAACCCCCCAAAACCCTCCCAAAACCTCCCCAAATCTCCTCAGTATACCCACAAATCCCCTCCAGGACCCTCCAAATCCCCTCAGTAACCCCCCTAAACCCCCCTCAAGACCGCCAAACACCCTCCAGGACCCCCCAAAACATCCCCAAATCACCTCAGGCCCTCCAAATCCCCTCAAGACCCCCTCAGGATGACCCTTCAAGACGCCCAAACCCCTTCCAAGATCCCCCAAACCCCCTCAGGACCCCCCTCGAAAAACCCCCAGGACCCAATGAACCCCTAGAACTCCCTCAAACCCCTTCAAGACCCCTCAAACCCCTAAAGCCCCCCCAAACCGCCCTCAAGACCCCAAACCTCAGGACCCCCAAATCCCTCAAGGACCCCTCAAACGCCCCAGGTCAACCGCCGCTGAACCCCCCCAAACCCTGCTCAGACGCCCCAGCCCCCCCCCAAATCCCTCAAGGACGCCCCAAACCCCCTCAGGACCCCCAAACCCCCCCAAAACCCCCCCAAATCCCCTCCAGGGCGCCCAAGGGACCCGCCCTGAACCCGCCCAACCCCTCAAGACCCCCCAAACCCCTGAGACCCCTTGAACCTCCTTCAGACACTCCAAATCCTGAGATCCCCCGCAAACCGCCGCTCAAGACCCCTCAACCCCTGAGGACCCCCCCAGGCCCCCAGGACCCCCCCAAACCCCTCAAGACGCCCCCAAACCCCCCCAGGACCCCCCAAAACTCCCAAGACCCCTCAAGACCCAAGGACCCCCCCAAACCGGCCCCGCAGGACCGCCCTCAAGACCCCCCCAAACCCCTAAACGACCCCCCCAATCCCTTCCAGGACCCCAAGGACCCCAAACCCCCTCAAGACCCCCCAATCCCTCACAAAACCCCCCAAAACCTCCCAATCCCTCAGGACCCCCCAAATCCCTGCAAGACCCCTTCAAAACCTCCCCCAAACCCTCAATATCCCCCAACATCCCTCAACCCACCCAAGACCACCCCAAAAGCCCTAAAACGCACCCCCGAACCCCTCCCTCAAGACCTCCATGAAGTAGCTGCGGTACTGCGGCAGCCCCAGGCTGGGCAGCCACTCGTTGCCCACCCACTCGTGGTTCATGTCCCCGTGCGCCAGGATCTGWAAAGAATTTTTATAGCCCTGCCAGGACCTGCCTGTGGCATTGCCAAACCTTTGTATCCCTGCCAGGACCTGGTTATTGCAGCCCCGAAGGTTTATGTCCCTGCCAGGACCCGGTTATTGCACTTTAAACGTTTATATCCCTGCCAGGACCTGGCTGTCAGACCCCCACCCACTCGTGGTTCATGTCCCCGTGCGCCAGGATCTGCAGGGAATTTTTATAGCCCTGCCAGGACCTGCCCATGGCGCCCCCGAGGCTCTATATCCCTGCCAGGACCTGCTGTCAGACCCCCCACCCACTCGTGGTTCATGTCCCCGTGCGCCAGGATCTGCGAGGGGGGTTTATAGCCCTGCCAGGACCTGGTTATTGCACTTTAAACTTTTATATCCCTGCCAGGACCCGGGTATGGCACCCCCACCCACTCGTGGTTCATGTCCCCGTGCGCCAGGATCTGTGGGAGGGCACCCCGGAATTTTATAGCCCTGCCAGGACCTGCCCATGGCACCCCCAAAGCTTTATATTGCACTTTAAAGGTTTATATCCCTGCCAGGACCTGGCTGTCAGACCCCCCACCCACTCGTGGTTCATGTCCCCGTGCGCCAGGATCTGAAATGGGGTTTATAGCCCTGCCAGGACCTGCCTATGGCACCCCCAAAGCTTTGTATCCCTGCCAGGACCTGGTTATTGCAACCCTGAAGGTTTATATCCCTGCTAGGATCTGGTTATTGCAACCCTGAAGGTTTATATCCCTGCCAGGACCTGGGTATGGCATCCCCACCCACTCGTGGTTCATGTCCCCGTGCGCCAGGATCTGAAAGGGGGTTTATAGCCCTGCCAGGACCTGCCTGTGGCACCCCCGAGGCTCTTTATCCCTGCTAGGATCTGGTTATTGCAGCCCCGAACCTTTATCTCCCTGCCAGGACCTTGTGATGATACCCCAAACCTTTACATCCCTGCCAGGACCTGGTTGTGACTCCCTTTAACCCTGCCAGGACCTGGTTATTTCACCCCAAACCTTTGTATCCCTGCCAGGACCTTGTCATGCCTTTTTAAAGCTTTATATCCCTGCCAGGACCTAGTTATGATACCCCAAACCTTTATATCCTTGCCAGGACCTGGTTATGGCATCCCAAACATTTATATCCCTGCCAGGACCTTGTCATGGCTCTTTAAACCTTTATCTCCCTGCCAGGACCTTGTCATGGCTCTTTAAAGCTTTATATCCCTGCCAGGACCTGGTTATGGCATCCCAAACCTTTATCTCCCTGCCAGGACCTGGTTGTGACTCCCTTTAACCCTACCAGGACCTGTTTAATTCACCCCAAACCTTTATCTCCCTGCCAGGACCTTGTATGCTCTTTAAAAGCTTTATATCCCTGACAAGGACCTGTTTTTAATAATGCCACCACCCTTGGTAATCCCTGCCAGGATTGTTATGATAACCCCAAAATTTTTATACTCCCTGCCAGGACCTGGCTGTGACCTCTTTCAGCTCCCTTTAACCTGCCAGGACCTATAAGCCCTTCCATTTGCTAAACCACGCCCGCTCGCTCAAGCCCCGCCACTGAAATGAAGCCCCGCCCCCCTGCCGAAGCCACGCGCCCCTACCTTTCCCAGTGATCTCCCGCGGCTCCTGAGGGGGAAAATGGGGTGTCAGGGGTTCCCCAAAATCCCGCAAAATCAGCACCAAAATCAGCCCAAATCAGCCCAAAATCAGCCGAAAATATCTCCCGGAGGGTCAGGGGGTCACAAAAAACCCCCCCCAAAAATCCCCCTGAAATCTCAAAAAAATCTCCAAAAATTGTCCCCAAAAATCCACACGCAAAATTCCGCAACAATCCCCACAAAATTCCCCCAAATCTCCCCCAAATTCTCCCAAAATTCCCACAAAACCTTCGCAACATCTCCGCCCAAATTCCGAAATCCCCAAAATCCCACAAATTTCCTCCAAATCCCCGCAAAATCCCCTTCAATTCTCCGAATCCCGGCCAAAAATCTTTTTCCCAAAATTCCCCCCAAATCCCCGAAATCTCCCCAAATCCCCGTAAATCTCCCCCAAATCCCACATCCCCCAAAATCCATTACGTCCCCAAAATCCCTAAATTCCAAAATTTCCCCCCAAATCCCCCAAAATTTCCTCCAAAATTCTCAAAATCCCCAATATTTCCCAAAAATTCCCTAAAATCCCCCGAGAATAACCGCGCCGGTGGGCGTGGCCGGCAGCGACTCCATCTCCTCGTGCGTCATCCACACGTTCCCCGTGCACTGTGGGAAATGACGTCATCGGATGGTGAATGACGTCATCGGATAGGTGGGTGACGGCACACTCATAAATCCCCCCCCGGATTTCCCCGTAAATTCCCAAAATATTCCCCAAAAATTCCCCCCAAAAAATCCCAAAAAATCCCCCCAAAATTCTCCATAAATTCCCCATAAATTCCCCAAAAATTCCCCCAAAATTCCCCCAAAATTCCCAAAATATTCCCCAAAAAATCTCCATGAATTCCCCAAAATTTTCCCCAAAATATTCCCCAGAAATCTCCAGAAATTCCCCCAAAATTCCCAATAAATTAAAAAAATCCCAATAAATCCCCAATAAATTCCCAATAAATTCACCAAAAAATCCCCCAAAATTCCCAATAAATACACCAAAAAATTCCCCAAAAAATCCCAATAAATTCCCAGAAAACTCCCAAAAAATCCCAATAAAATCCCAATAAATTCCCCAATAAAATCCCAATAAATGAAAAAAAAATCCCAATAAAATCCCAATAAATCCCCAAAAAAATCCCAATAAATTCCCAATAAATTCCCAAAAAAATCCCCAAAAAATCCCCATAAATTCCAAAAAAATTCACAATAACTCCCCAAAATATTCCAAATAAATTTAAAAAAAATCCCAATAAATCCCCAAAAAATCCCAATAAATTAAAAAAAAATCAAAAAATACCAATAAATTCTCAATAAATCCCCCATAAAATCCCAAAAAATTCCTAATAAATTAAAAAAAAAATCCCAATAAATTCCCCAAAAAATCCCAATATTTTCCCAATATTTTCCCCATAAAATCCCAATATTTCCCCAATATTTCCCCAATAAATTCCCAATATTTTCCCCATTAAATCCCAATAAATTCCCAATTTTTTCCCCATTTTTTCCCCATTTCCCCACTCACGGTGCGGGACGATGGCGGTGCTGAGGGGCTGGTGAGCGACACCATCTCCTGAGAGACCCCAAATCCCCACACCCCACAAACCACACACTCCTCTATAAATTCCTTACAAATCGCCAATAAATTCCCAATAAACCCCCCAAAAATTCCCAATAAATTCCCTGAAAAATCCCAATAAATTCCAAAAAAATCCCCCAAAAATCCCAAAAAAATCCCAAAAAATCCCCCAAAAATCCCAAAAAAATCCCAAAAAATCCCCCAAAAATCCCAATAAATTCCCCCAAAAATCCCAAAAAATTCCCCCAAAAATCCCAAAAAATTCCCAATAAATCCCCAATAAATTCCAAAAAAAATCCCAATAAAATCCCAATAAATTCCCCAATAAAATCCCAATAAATGAAAAAAAAATCCCAATAAAATCCCAATAAATTCGCAATAAATCCCAAAAAAAAATCCCAATAAAATAAAAAAAAATCCCAATAAATTCACCAAAAAATCCCAATAAATTCCCAATAAACTTTAAAAAAATCCCCAATAAATCCCCCATAAAATCCTAATAAATTCCCCAAAAATCCCAATAAAATAAAAAAAAAATCCCAAAAAATTCCCAATAAATTCCCAATATTTCCCCAGTAATTCCCCAATAAATTCCCAATATTTCCCCATATTTTCCCCAATAAACTCCCAATAAATTCCCAATATTTTCCCCATAAATTCCCAATATTTCCCCAATTTTTTCCCCATTTTTTCCCCATTTCCCCACTCACGGTGCGGGACGAAGGCGGTGCGGAGGGGCTGGTGAGCGACACCCTCCCCTGAGAGACCCCAAATCCCCAAATCCCCAAATCCCCACACACTCCTCTATAAATTCCCCATAAATCCCCAATAAATTCCAAAAAAAATCCCATAAAATCCCCATAAATTCCCAATAAATTCCCCAAAAAAATCCCAATAAATTAAAAAAATCCCCAAAAAATCCTTAAAAATCTCCATAAAATCCCAATAAATTTCCCAATAAATTCCCAAAAAAATCCCCAAAAAATTCCCAAAAAATCCCAATAAATTCCCAATAAGTTCCCAAGAAAATCCCAATAAATCCCCCAAAAAATTCCCAATAAATTCAAAAAAAATCCCCAATACATTCCCAAAAAAATCCCAATAAATCCTCAAAAAATTCCCAATAAATTCCCAATAAAATACCCAAAAAATTCCCAATAAATTCCCCAAAAAAATCCCAATATTTTCCCACTATTTCCCCAATATTTCCCCATATTTTCCCCAATATTTCCCCAATATTTCCCCAATAAATTCCCAAAAATATCCCAAAAAATCCCAAAAAATTCCCCCAAAATTCCCACTATTTTCCCCATATTTCCCCAATATTTCCCCAATAAATTCCCAATATTTCCCCAATATTTCCCCAATTTTTTCCCAATAATTTCCTAATATTTCCCCATAATTTCCCAATATTTCCCCAATTTTTTCCCCATAATTTCCCAATATTCCCCCATATTTCCCCACTCACAGTCCGGGACGAAGGCGGTGCCGAGGGGCTGGTGAGCGACACCATCTCCCGGACCGCCAGGCGCAGCTTCAGGCGGTGCAGGGGGTGCGAGATGCCCAGCTCGCGCTGGATCTCGGGGTCCGACAGGTTGGCCAGGACGCCCCCGCTGCGCACGTTGGCGCGGCACGCCGCCACGTACCAGGCGGGCATGCCCACCCACACCTGCAAAAATGGGTCTGGGGGCTTCGGAAATGGGGCTGGGGGCATCCCGACCCCAAAAACCCGAAATTCCCCCCCAAAAATTACCAAAAAATTAAAAAAAACCCCAAAAAACCCCAAATTTCCATCCCAGTACCAGGCGGGCATGCCCACCCACACCTGCCAAAATGGGGCTGGGGGCTTCAGAAATGGGGCTGGGGGCATCCCGACCCCAAAAAAGCTAAAATTCCTCCCAAAATTCCCCCCAAAAAAACCCAAATTTCCCCCCAAAAAACCCAAATTTCCAGCCCAGAACATTCCAAATCACAGCTGGGAACATCCAGAAATGGGTCTGGGGTCTCCAGAAATGGGTCTGGGGGCTTCGGAAATGGGACTGGGGGCACCCCGACCCCAAAAAAGCTAAAATTCCTCCCAAAATTCCCCCAAAAAACCCCAAATTTCCCCCCAAAAACCCCAAATTTCCCCCAAAAAACCCCAAATTTCCATCCCAGTACCAGGCGGGCATGCCCACCCACGCCTGCCGAGGAACCCCAAAAATGGGGCTGGGGTCTCTAAAAATGGGTTTGGGGGCACCCTGACCCCAAAAAAATCTAAAATTCCCCCCATAAACCCCCCAAAATTACCAAGAAATCACCAAAAATCCCCAAATTTCCATCCCAGTACCAGGCGGGCATCCCCACCCACACCTGCCAAAAATGGGGCTGGGGGCTTCGGAAATGGGGGGAACTTCCCTGAACCCAAAAAACCCGAAATTCCCCTCAAAAAAACCCCAAAATTACAAAAAAAAACCACCAAAAATCCACCAAAAACCCCCAAATTTCCATTCCCGACCATCCCAAATCACAGCTGGGAACATCCAGAAATAGGTCTGGGGTCTCTGAAATGGGTCTGGGGGCTTCAGAATTGGGGGAACTTCCCTGAACCCAAAAAAACCAAAATTCCCCTCAAAAAAACCCCCAAAATTACCAAAAACCCACCAAAAATCCCCCCAAAAATCCCCAAATTTCCATCCCAGTACCAGGCGGGCATCCCCACCCACACCTGCCAAAAATGGGGCTGGGGGCTTCAGAAATGGGGCTGGGGGCATCCCGACCCCAAAAACCCGAAATTTCCCCGAAAAACCCCCAAATTTCCCCCAAAAAACCCCAAATTTCCATCCCAGTACCAGGCGGGCATGCCCACCCACACCTGCCAAAAATGGGGCTGGGGGCTTCGGAAATGGGGCTGGGGGCGTTCCCGACCCCAAAAAACCCAAAATTCCCCCCAAAACCCCCCCAAAATTACCAAAAACCCACCAGAAATCCACCAAAAACCCCCAAATTTTGGATTTTTTTCCCCCAAAATTTCAGGATTTTCCCAAATTTTCATTTTCACTCTAAGTTTTGAGACTTTTCCCAAAATTTGAGGGTTTTTTTCCCAAAAAAAATTCAATTTTCCCCCAAATTTTGGGGTTTTATGCCCAAAATTTCAATTTTTCTCTCAAAATTTCGATTTTTTTCCCAAAAATTTCCATTTTTTACCTGCTAAATTTTGACTTTTTTCCCCAAATTTTGAGGGTTTTATTTTTTCTCCCAAATTTCAATTTTTTCCCCCAAAACTTCCAGCATTTTCCCCAAAATTTTGGGGTTTTATCCTCAAAAATTCCTTTTTTTTCCCCCAAAATTTGAATTTTTCCCAAAACTTCAAAATTTTTTTCCCAACATTTTTTTTTCCTAAATTTGGGGGCTTTCCCCAAAAATTTCGGATTTTTTTTTGCCCCAAAACTTTCCATTTTTCCCCCCAAATTTTGATTTTTTTTCCCCAAAATTCTGAATGGAAGGTGGCGCAAAATGGGGAGGGGCGCAACGTGGGGGGGCGGCGGGAAAGTGAGGAGGGCGCGCCATTGCGGGAGGTGCGGACAAATTTTGCGGAGGGGGCTGCCATTGAGGCGGGCCCAATTTGGAGGGGGCGAAGCCACATTGGGGGGGCGCACAAATTGGGAGGCGGGACAAAGTGGGGAGGGGCGGTGGGGAAACATTGGGGAGGGGGCGCACAAAAGCTGGGATTGTATCAGGGGCGCGCAATTGGGAGGGGCGGGCGCGATGGGGGAGGGGGCGGTGCCATTGGGGGGGCGGGCAATTCGGGAGGGGCGGGAAATTGGAGGTGCGCACACATGAGGAGGGCGGCGCCAATTGGGAGGGGCGGCGGCCAATTGGGTGAGGGGGCGGGAAAATTGGAGAGGGCGGCGCAAATTGGGGAGGGGGGCAGGTGCCAATGGCGGAGCGGCGGCGCCAATTGGGAGCGGCGCGCCAATTGGGGAGGGGCGGTCACCAATTGACGAGGGCGGAAATTTGGGGAGGTCTCTGATTAATTAATTGGGTAAATTTGGGAGGGTCTCTGAGAAGTTTTTGGGTTTTTAGGTTCCCGGGATAAAATTGGGAGTCTACTGATAATTTAATTCGGAGCTAATTTGGGAGCGGTCTCTGTCGTGAATTTTGAGGCCTGGTAATAGGCGAGGTTCTCTGATTAATTAATCGGGTTTCTGTAGGGAGGTCTGGGTTATTAGGAGAGGTGTCTGATACTTACTTAGGGAGGGTCCCGGGAATTTGGCGAATTTCGGGGATTTTGCGTGATTACTACGGCGATTATTAATGAGGCTAATTAACACGCTATAATGGACTTAAAATGAATTAATTAAGACCCGCGCTGCTGGATTTTGGGGCAGATTTGGGGTGAATTTGGGCGATTTTGGGGCTGAATGGTGAATTTCGGGATTTTGGGGTAATTAATTCGATTAAAAACTAATAATGAGTTATACATGAATTAATGCAGCACTAGTTACTGATTTGGGGAGCATTTGGACGAATGGATTTGGCTGCATTTTGGGCTGATTTCAGATTTTGGGTGATTATTTCGGGGTAATTAATGATTTATTTAATGAGCTAATTAGCCCATATTAAGACACGCTGCTGAGGAGGCCGGGGGCCTGGGGATTTTTGAGCAGATTTGGATTTCTGGATTAATTAATTTGAAGTTAATTCATAGCTACATTAAGAACTATCTTAATGAATTAATGCCTCTTATAAGACACGAGCTGCTGGATTTGGGGAATGTGGGGGATTTGTGGCTGATTCTGTCGTGAATTTTAGTGCATTTTGGGGGCTGATATTTTAGCGAGTAAATTTGATTTGGCCATTATTAGATAACCTCATTTGGGGCTCTCGATTAATTAATGGATGAATTAAGGACGAGCTGCTGGTTTTGGGCGCATCGGGTCATGCTGATGGGTGAAAAGTTTTGGGCGATTTTAGGGGTCCTGAATTTTTGGGCTGAATTTGGGGCATTTTGGGGTAATTAATATCAGGGTTAATTAACTGTTTAAATTATGATTTTCTTAATGATAATTCAAACCGAGCTGCCTGGGGAAGGCGTGCCGCCAGGGGCTGTCCGTCGCACGCCTGGCGGACGGCTCCCGAAGCACGTAGGTGTCCTGAGCTCGAGGGTGAGCCTGAGAATCCCAATGTTATTGGCGAACAAATCCAAAATTTTGGCGAAAAAATTTGGAAAATTTTTGGGGAAAATTCAGAATTTTGGGGAAAAAAAAATACAAAGTTGGCGGGAGAAAATGAAAGTTTTGGGCAAAAAAAAAATCGCGGAATGGGAGAGAACCGTCAAATTAGGAAAAGAATTTGGGGGAAAGAAAAATTTGAGGTTTTGCTGGGGGGAAAAAATTCAATTTTTGGGGGGAAAAAAGAGGAATTTTTGAGGGAATAAAACCACACAAAATTTCTGGAGGAACAATGGCGTGGGAAGTTTTGGGGAAAAATTTGAAATTTGAGAAGAAAAATAAAACGCCAAAATTTGGGGAAAAAAGTAATTTTAGCAGGTAAAAAATAGAGAAATTTTTATTGGAGTAAAATGAACAATGGTTTGAAGAGAAAAATTGAAATTTTGGGCATAAAACCCCAGAATTTGGGAAAATTTGATATTTTTTTTTGGGGGAAAAAAAACCTCAAATTTATGGGAAAGTCTAAATCTAGCGTGAAAATGAAAATTTGGGGATAAATTCCTGAAATTTGTGGGGATAAAAAACCAAATTGAGGGCAAAGTTTTTGGTGGATTTAGTGTGTTGTTTGGTAAGATTTATGGGGGGGTTTGATGCGGATGGAGATTTGGTTTTTGGGTCGGAACGCACCCAGCCCCTAGTTCGAAAGCCCGATCAGCCCCATTTTTGGGCCGGAAGTGTGGTGGGCATAGCTCGCCTTGTACTGGGATGGAAATTTTTGGGTTTATGGGAGAAGTGTGGGAGATTATCGGTCGGCAGGAAATTTACGGGGGTTTTTGGGGTCGAGGATGCCCCCCTACGCCACTTCTGAGCCCCAAGCCCCATTTTTGATCGTGTGTGGGTGGGATCTCGCCTGAGCCTGGTATTAGAGTATCGGGATTTTGCGATGTGTATATTTGGGTGAGAAGATGTAGGTTATTTGGAGTAATATTGGGGGTTTTTCGTTAGGGGCATTTTTGGTTTTTTTGGGTTTCAGAGGAAGTTCCATATGGCCAATTCTGAAGCCCCCAGACCCATTTAAGGACCCAGACCTATGTCTGGATGTTCCCAGCTGTGGATTTTGGTATGGTCTGAAATGGAGAAGGATTGCGGGTCTTCTTGGTGGCGATTTGTGGTGAGGTTATTATTTTGTATTTTTAAGAATGAGAGGCTTTTTTTTTGTGAGGGAATTCGGGTTTTTTGGGTTCAGGGAAGTTCCAACAGCCGCATTAGACATTTGTCGAAGGACCCCAGCCCATTTTTTGGCCAGGTGTGGGTGGGCGCGCCATGGTACTTGGATGGAAATTTGGGGAATTTTGGTTGTTGAGTATTCTTTGGTAATAGTTTGGGGGTTCTTAGGGAGAATTATTAGATTGTTTGGGGTCAGGGGCCCCCAAACCATTTTTCAGAGACCCAGCCACCATTTGTTGGGGTTCCTCGGCGCGTGGGGTGGCATGCCCGCCTGGTACTGGGATAGAAAATTTTGGCGTTTTTGGCGGGAACATTAAGGGGTTAATTTGGGGGAATTTGGGAGTTTTTGGGGGAAATTTTGGAAGATTTTAGTATTTTGGAGGTCGGGTGCCCAGTCCCATTTCCGAAGCCCCCAGACCCATCTGGGAGACCCCAATCAGACCATTTCTTGGATTTCCCAGCATGTGACTTTGATGATGTCTGGGCTTGGAAATTTGGGTTTTTTGGGGATTGGAAGTTTTTTGGTGGCATTGGGGGTTTGGGAGGAATTTTAGCTTTTTGGGGTCGGGTCCCACCAGCCCACTTTCTGAAGCCCCCAGCCCCATTTTGGCCAGTGTGGGTGGCCAGCCGCCTGTGTACTGGATGGAAATTTGGGTTTTTTGGGGTTTTTTTTTTATTTTTGGTAATTTTGGGGGGGGAAAATTTCGTGTTTTTTGGGTCGAGGATGCCCCCAGCCCCATTTCCGAAGCCCCCAGACCCATTTTGCAGGTGTGCGGTGGCATGCCGTACTGTAGTCGGCGTGCCGCGCCAACGTGGCGCACGCGGGCGTCGGTCTGGCCAACCTGTGCGGCACCCCGAGATCCAGCGCGAGCTGGGGATCTCGCACGCTGCACCGCCTGAGCTGCGCCTGGCGTCGGAAATGTTGTCGCTCACACCCTCGGACTCCCGCTTCGTCCCGGAACTGTGAGTGGGGAAATATGGGGAATATTAGGGAAATTATGGGAAAAATTGGGAAATATTGGGAAATTCATGGGGAAAATTAGGATTATATCCGGGAAAAAAATTGGGAATAGTATTGGGGCAATATTGGGAATTTTATTGGAGGATATTGGGGAAATACATGGGGAAAACAGTGGATTTGGGGATTATTTTTTGGGAATGTTATTGGGATAGCTTTTTGGGAATCTTTGGGAAAATATTGGGGAATATTGGGGAAATATGGGGAATATTGGGAAATAGTGGAAATATTGGGATTTTTTTTGGGGAATTTATTGGGAATTTTTTGGGTATTTTATTGGGATTTATGGGAATTTTTGAGGATTTATTGGATTTTTTTGATGTATTGGGATTTTTTTTTGAATTTATGGGATCATTTTTTGGGGATTTATTGGGATTTTCTTGGAACTTTGGGAATTTATTGGGATTTTTTGGGAATTTTTTGGGATTTTTTTTGGGAATTTATTGGAAATTTATTGGGATTTTATGGAGATTTTTAAGAGATTTTTGGGGATTTTTTTAACTTTATTGCAGGATTCTTTTTATGGGGAATTAATTGGAGAGTTTATGGTGGATTTATGGGAAATTTTTTTTGAATTTTTGGGGATTTAATGGGGACATTTATAGAGGGTGTGTGGATTTGGATTTGTGGGTTTGGGGTCTTCAGGGGAGGAGTGTCGTCACCAGCCCTCCGCACCGCCTTCGTCCCGCCTGTGCGGGGGAAGATGCGGGGAAAATGGGGAAATGGGGGAATTATTGGCTTTATGGGGAAATTATTGGATTTATGGAGTTTATTCGGAAAACTTATCGTGGAAATATGGGATTATTGGGAATTATCTGAAATATGGGATTTATTGGAATTTTTTGGGATTTTTTTTTATTTTATTTGGGATTTTTGGGAATTTATTAGATTTTCATGGAATTTATGGGATTTTTTTAAGTTTATTGGATCTGGGTTCTCTTTCGTGATTTTTGGGAATTTTTTTTTTATTTTATGGGATTTTTTTGGATTTATTCGATTTATTGGATTTATTGGATTTTTTTTCATTTATTGGATTTATTGGGAATTATTGGGTTTTATGGGATTTTTTGGAATTTATTGGGGTATTTATTGCGGAATTTTTGGTTTTTGGTCAATGCGATTTTTTGGATTTTTGGGGGCATTTATTGGGATTTTGAGGGAATTTTTTTGGGCATTTTTTTGGATTTTAGATTTGGGATTTTTGGGATTTTTGGAGGCGATTTTTTTGGAATTTATTGGATTTTTCAGGGAATTTATTGAATTTTTGATGGGATTCTGAATTTTTTTTGCGATTTTTAAGGAATTTATAGGGAGTGTGTGTTTGTGCGGTGGGGGGAGTTGGTGGTCTCATACAGGAATGTGTCCTCACCAGCCCTCAGCACCGCCTCGTCCCACCGTGGGGGGAAGGGAAAATGGGGAAAAATATGGAATTTATTTGGGATTTAAGGGGAAATAGTGGATTATTGGGCGGAAATATTGGAAATATGGATTTATGGCGTAACAACTATTGGGAAAATATTTTGATTTTCTTGGAACTCTATTGAAGATTTTTTTATGGGCCAGGGGGAGGGGCGGCAAATTTGGGGAGGGCGCAATAGGGGGAGGGGGCGGCGGGAAAAGTGAGGAGGGGGCGGCGCCAATTGGGAGGGGCGGGGACCAATTGGGAGGGGCCGGTGCCCAATTTGGGAGGGGGCCCCCAATTTGGGGAGGCGGCGGCATGCCAATTGGCGGGGGCCGGCCACAAATTGGGAGGGGGCGGGACAAAGTGGGGAGGGGGCCGTGGGATAAATTGGGAGGGGGCCGGCACAAACCTGGCGGAGGCAACGGGGCCCACGAGCAGCCGCAAAATTTTTTGGGTTGTGAGTGTTGCGCCCGTGCCTCCTTTGTCGAATTTGGTGCGCAGGGAATGTTTTTAACGGTGTCCCCAACTGTGGATGGGCAGGCTCTGCTGCTCATAATTGAGGCACCCAGGGGGGCAGTGGTGAAATTGGCCTGAGGGGCTTTGAGGCACAAAGTAGGATCGCGGGCCGAACGAGACCGGCCGCCCCAATGGAGGACAGTGCGATCGTGCGCCTCCGGCCGCCCCCCAAATTTTGGGAACTCAGGCGCAGCGCCCATGGGATCGGGAACAATTTGGCGAGTGGTGCCTCGGCTCCGTCCAAGAATCTGAGAGCGGATATGGGATGTGGCCAAGCAGTTCGGGTGACCCTATTAGTGCAGTCCTCAGCCAGGGAAGCGCGCGCGACGCCCTTGGGGAGGGGCCTGGCGCCCAATGGCGAGGGGGCCGCACCAATTGAGATGTGCCGCAATTTGAAGCTTGCAGCGCGTGTCCATTCTGCAAATATTAATTTTAACTTTTGCGTCCTCATATTTGCGTGAGGTGTGGTCCTCTGACAAGATATTTTTTGAATGGTATTTAGTTGGATAAATCACCGATTTGTCACATTTGGGCAGGTGGCGTGCTCGTCTGATTACATTAATGTCCCCGTGGATTAGGCTAATATTGGGAGGGGTCTCTGGACAGTGAGTGGAACTCTATTTCGAGTCATGAGAGTGTAACATCAGGGAGGGGTCTCTGATTAACTTTAAATTAAGGAGTATTTAGACTTAGGAGAGTTGTCATTAGTTGTTATTAAGGGAGGAGGTGCTTCTGAATAAAATTATCTTAGGGGAGGGGTCCCGGGAAATTTTTTGTGGCACTTGGAACAGTTTCGAGTTTAGGATTTTGAATGATGTGATTATATATACGATTTATATAAATTAATGATTTGTTCCTTATATATTTATCAGTGCCTTAAATATATTCGCCCCGCCACTTCCAATGATATATTTTATATTATATAAGACTCCTCGATTATGTCTGTCTGGATATATTTTGTGTCTAGATAAATGTTCTAGGATCCCAGCTGATCTTGGTCCGATTTTTGGTGCGAATTGGGGCTGAATTCGGGATGTTGGGTTAGATTAATTCGTGAATTAATTATAAATGACTGCTGAATTAATTGATTAATTAAATGAATTAATTGATGGACACTAGCTTACTTGGAATATTTGGGGAGCATTTGGCGAATATTGGGCTGTGTTGGGTAACTAGGAATTTTGGGTCTGAATTTCAGGGATTTGGGTTGATTAATTTCGGCGTTAATTAATGATTTAATTAATAGCTAATTAACCCCCATTAATTTAAGACACCGACCTGCTGGAGAGGCCCGGGCCCTGGGGATTTTTGTGGCAGGAATTTGGGATTTCTTGGTTGAACAAATTTAATTAATTTGGGAGTTTATTTGATCGTTCCTATTACGGCCTTTATCATTTAAGAAATAATAAAATAATTTAATCAATTTAATTGCCACCTCACATTCTTAAAGATCCTATCCATTCTGCTGATATTTGGCCACACGCCGAATGATTTGGGGGATTTTGGGGGCCTGCTATCGATGAGTCTTTTCGAGTTCTCTTTCGGGTCTGCTGGCTAAATGTATTAGAGTATGCCTTAGTAGGTAATTTTGGTGCATATTTATAGAGGAACGGAACTAATTTGAGGAGGCTAACTTAATGCCGGTTAATTCAACGATTTTTTATTTATTCTAATCTAGTAAATGAGGCCGATGAATTAAGGCGACAGAGCTGCTGGAGTTTTGGCGTCTGTATTGGGGGATTTTGGGGCCTGAGAATTTGGCGTTGAATTTTGGGCGAAGTGTGCTGAGGGGCGAATTTATAGGGCTAGAATTTGGGGACAGTCGTTGGGACTAATTTTAATTCAGGGTTAATTAATGAACTTACATTAATTGAAATTTAATTATATGCACTAATTGAGAGCGACAAGCTGCTGAGGAAGGCGTGCCGCCCAGGGCACCTTGACCCCCCTTCCGCCCGCCCGAACGCAATCACTGTGCTGCACTTTACCCCAGCCCCACCCTGGGTTGTCCTTGGCTGCGAAGGCGTGAGCGCGAAATAACCCACGATGAATTTTGGTAGACAGGGCCGAAATTCCCCAAATTTTGGGGAAAATTTTTTTGCAATAAAATTATTTTGAACACAGAGGGAAAGAATTCAGAAAATTTTGATTGTGCGTGGAAAAAGAAAAAACTCGTTCAAAAATAATGAAGATGTCGGAATAATATTGGATAAATGTTTGGGCGTGGGCAATCATAAAATAACTTCGATTTTTGAGCATAAGCCCCTCGTCCAGATTAGAAAAATAAGAAATATTTGAGAGGTAGACAAACATATAAAAGCAAAATTTTTTGAAGTTTATTTTAGGACCGTGAAAAATTCTTTTTCATACTTTTGGGGAAAAAAAGGATTGTGAGGATTAAAACCCAAAATTTTGGGGAAAATGCTTAGGAAGTGTTTGCTTGGACTTTCTGCTTGACCTTTGTGCGTGAATTACAGTAGAAATTTTTTTGGGTCACCAGTGAAAAAGGATAAAACCCTTCAATAGATTTTTGGGTGAGGTATGATATAAAGAATTGCGAATAATTTGTCTCTAAGTCAGATTTTATATAGAAAATTGTGTATTAATTGTTGGTGAAATAATAAAATTTCTCGAATAATAATGTTATGTCACGAGTTATGAAATTGAATTTTGAGTGAGTGTGGGCATTAAACCCCAAAATATTTGGATCATGTGGGGCAAATAATACTTGTATAACTTTTTTTGTGAAAAAAAAAAAGATATCTCACCAATCAAATTTTTGTGGGCAAATAGTCTCCCAAAACTTAGATGGTCTTTGATAATAAATGTGGAAAAATGTGTGAGAATTATTCCCTGATGAAATTTTGGGTACTGGTGCGATGAGGAAAAAATCCAAAAATCTCTAGAGAGTGTTGTTGTGAGATTAGACTTTCTTGGTGTTTTGGTTTTTGTGGGTATATAATTTGCTGGGAGTTTTCTAGGGGGGATTTTGGGTTTTTTGGGCTTCTAGAGACCGAGGCGAAAACGCACCCGCAGCACCCCATTCTCGAAGCACCCCTAGCCGGCCCCATTTTTTGCCTAGTGTGTGAGTTCTTGTTTGGCTCAATTTGTCCCGCCTGTACGTGGGATGGGAAAATTTTATGGCGCTGATTTTGTTGGGTGGAACTTCTGGGGTGCGCTTTTATTCGGGTGGGAAATTTCGGGTTTTGGGGTCGGATGACCCCCAAGCCCCATTTTTGATAGCCCCCTCTGCCCCAATTTTTGGCAGCGTGTGCCGACGTAGGGGTATGCCTCGCTCGACCTTCCCTTCCATGGTCACCTAGGGGATGGAAATTTGGTGATTTTTGTTCGATGGGGATTTTGGTGGGTTTGAAGGTGGTAATTTTGGGGTGTTTTTGTTAGGGGAATTTTTGGTTTTTTTGGGTTCAGGAAGTTCCCCCAATTTCTTGGAATGCCCCGCAGACCCATTTCCAGGACCCCCAGACCTATTTCTGGATTGTGTATCCCAAGCTGTCCTGATTTGGCGAGGTCATTGAGTGTTACAAATAATGGTAACTCTGGAAAATTTGGTAGAATGTTATTTGAGTTCGATTTTTCTGCTGTACGAAGTTTTTTTTTCTGTAATTTTTATTGTTCAACTGGTTTTTTCTGAGGGGAATTTCGGGGTTTTTTTCGTGTCAGGAAATTCCCCCCATTTTCCGGAAAGCCCCCAGCCCCATTTTTGGCAGGTGTGGGTGGGGATGCCGCCTGGTCGACTGGATGTTTTTAGGAAAATTTGAGTGTGACTTTTTGGGTATAGATTATCTTTGCAGGTAATGTGTTGGTGTGTGGGTTCTGTATTGGGCAGCGGAATGTTTAGATTTTCTTTCTACTCACTGTCATGGTTGCTCTCCCCAAATACCCCACCATGTACTAAGAGATCTCCGCCTCAGCGGTGCGGCCAATCTTGGAGAGGCTTCCTCCGGTGCAGGCTGTGGTAGGGTGGCCATGCCTCGTCCGCCCTATGGGAACTCCCGAGTGTTACTGACGTGACAATTGCAGGTCTTTTTGCGCGGACATAGTGTTGGAGTTCTTGAACTTTGCCGGCGTGAATTTTCATGCTATGCGTTATTTTTATTGGGTGGATAATTTGGGAGGGAATTTTAGCTTTTTTTGGGCTCGGGTTGCCCCCCTAGTCCACTGTTGTGTACTGGATAGCCACCTCAGACCCTAATGTTCTTTGGAGACCCCGACCATTTCGTGAGATTGGTTCCCAGCCATGTGATGTTTTGAATTTTCCGGGCTGGAAAATTTGGGTTATTTGTTGGTGATGGAGCTGGGACAATTTTGTCGAATTGTCGAGTCTTTTTCTTTCGGATTGCAATTTGGGAGGACATTTTCAAGTTTTTTTGGGTCCGGCGTGAATCAGGCACACCTGCGCCCGCATGCCCCATTTCTGAGCCCCCGCCCCATTTTTGGCGAAGATAGGTGTAGTGCATGAGATCCCGCGTGGGCGTGCCGCTTACTTCCCCTACTGGTTACGGATAGTGAACATAAAATTAGGAGTATAGTGTTTCTTTATTGGTGCTGGTATATCTTTTTTATTTTAATGTTTTTTAAGGTAAGATTATTTTGCAGTCGAGAGGTAGTTCTGGGTTTTGTATAGGTGCTCGAGTGCGTGTTACCCCCCCAAGCCCCATTTTCCGAAGCCCCGCCAGACCCCATTTTTGCGAGGGATGGTCAGAGGATAGGATTGCTTTCGATGGGCTCTGCTCGATGACCCGGCCCCTGGTACGGGCCCCGGCGGGGCCGCCCGAAAGGGGTTGGCCGCGAGCCCAAGGCGGAAGGAGCCCCTGGCACCTGTCGAAACCCGAAGATCTAGGACAAAGAAACAAGACTGGCAGAAACTGATCCACAGAAAGTTCCAGCCTGGATATGAGAGAAGAACTTCTTCACTATTGCAGGTGACCAAGTGCATGGATACAGTGTTGCCCAGAGATGCTTGTGGATTTCCCCTTCACTGTAAAAGATATTCAAGAACCGTGGATGCAGTGTGTATTCCTGTGCCATGATGCATTGGTTGGTTGGACCAGCGTGATCCCCACTGTGTCCCTTCCAACCTTAACCCTTCTGTGCTTCTGCAGTTGTGACTTCTGCTCTTGGTTCCCAATTTCATTGCCTCTCTTTTCTGGCTGAACATTTGCTAAGGCCTACAAGACATGCTGCGAGTGGGCATCTCGCCAAACCCCCCCCCCTAGCACTTTCTATTGGTTGCTAAGACACCCTGCCCTCGAGCTGCGCCCTTGGCCCTCCAGCCTACGAAGTCCTGGGAAGATGTGTGTTCCCGTCTCAACCATCTTCCTCCTCGCTACCAGCCCCCCTTCGAGTGCCCGGTAACCCTGTTGCAAGCTTGAGAGAAATATGGGGGAATTTGGGAGTCGAAATTCTATGGCGTGGAACAAAACTAAACTAGTGGGAAATTATGTCGGAAATTATGGGTATAATGATTAGGAACATATGTCGGGAAAAAGCTGGGGAAATATTGGGGAAATACTTGTGGATACCTTCTTATTGGGGAGATACATTTCGCGGAAAAGTATGGTGGTGTAAGAATGTCTTTCGGACTTCTAGTGGGGGGAACTTATTTAGGTGAGATTTTTTTGGGATACATTTTTTGCATTATTTGGGAAAATAATTGGGAAATATTGGGGAAATGATGGGGAAATATCTGGGGAAATAGTGGAAAATATTGGGATTTTTTTTTGGGAATTTATTGGGAATTTGTTTGGGTATTTTTATTGGGATTTATGGGAATTTTCTTTTGAGGATTTATTGGTGTGATTTTCTTGACCTGGGAATTTCTTGGTTACTTCTTTTTGAATTATTGGGAATTTTTTGGGGACTTTTAATTGGGCATTTTCTTGTGAGAACTCTCAATTCGGGAATTTTGGGATTTTTGGGAATTTTTTGGGATTTTTTTTTGGGAATTTCTTGCGGAAATTTATTGGATTTTATGGAGATTTTTAGAAATTTTTTGGGAATTTTTTAAATTATTGGGATTTTTTGTCTAGTGGAGAAATTTATTGCGCGGAAATTTTCATGGGAGCCAATTTTATGGGTATTTTTTTTTGAATTTATGTGCAGCATTTTACTCAGGCTGGAAATTTTATAGAGGGTAGTGGTGTGTTATGTGAGGGAGTATCGGAAATTTTTGGGAACTATCTGAAGCGGACGACTCTCATGGAGAAAGGCGTTTTTTGTGGGGTGAGTTTCACTGGTGCTGTTAGCTCCCACAGGTCTGCGCTCACCGCCCTCCCTCCGCCCCACCTCCCGCCCATTCCCGTCGCCCGACGTGAGTGGGGAAATTGGGGAAAAAACATTGTGGGCAAGCAGAAGGCAAGCTAATTGGTACAGGGAAAATATTTGGGATATTTATGTGTGTTTGGAAAAGTTTGTGGGGAATTTATTGGGGAGTTTATTGGGGAAATTATTGGGAAATATGTTGGAATTTATTGGGGACATTACCTGGGGAAAATTTGGAATTTATTGGGAAGTTTTTTTTGGATTTTTTTTGTATTTTATTGGAGACTCACTATTTGTGGGGAACTTTATTCTAGGAATTTTATGGGGAGACTTTTCCTCTCTGTGGATATTTGTTTCTAAGTTTAAATTGGAATTTATTTTGGGATTTTTTTTTGTACACTCTGCTTTGTGATATTGGGATTTTTATTGTATTCTCATTGCGGATATTTGTATATTATGGATTTATTCCGAATTTATTCGCTGGATTTTATGGGTGGATTGTATTTTTCAGTATTATCTGGTGATTTTATATTGTGAATATTTGGATTGGGTTCTTATTGAACTTTTTATGATATTCTTGGGGATTTATGGGAATATTTTTGGATTTTTGGCGGAATTTTTTGGGATTTTTGGGGAAAATTTAGGTGTTTTTGGGAGGGGATATTTTTGCGGTATCTTTTTCCGGTCCGCTCCTTTTGGGGTGGATATTTTTGGAATAGTATTTTTGGGATTTCATTTGGAGGGATTTATATTCTGATAATTATTATTTTTCAAGATTTATTGGGATTACTTTTTGGAGCAGCTGAGGTTTAGTTGGAGATTTTTAAAATTGCGCGATGTGTTATAAGACACTCAGTATGAGATAGGATGTCGAGTGTTTTGTTTTGTTGCGTTGCGTAGTTTGGTTGGGATCTACTCATGAATGATTTCTGTGTGTACGCACTCGCCGGCCTCAGCACCCCCCATCCGCCCCCGCACCACGTTGTCAGTAGAAGGGAGTAATGGGCGAAAAAAATTGGGTTTTGGTGCGTGCGAAAAAATTGGGAACTTTTATTGGATTCTTAATGTGCGAAAATATTGTTGAATTTATTGTTGGAGTAATGTGGGGAAATATTGAGGGATAGTGGTTAGGTGGAAATCAATTTCGTGGAAATATAATTTTGGTCGATTTTTGGAGGAAATTTTATTGAAATTATAGTCATTTTAGAGGATTTTGAGGATTTTTTGCATGGGGATTTTAATTGCAATTTAAATTGGTATTTTTGATATATCTTTTTTAATTAATGGCATCTTTCTTGCGAATTTATTTGGATTTATTTTAAATTTATTTGTGAATTATTTTCGGGGACTTACATTGAGTGTTGAATTTTTCTTTGCGTAATTGTCTGTGGATTTTTT
>NDFG01000128.1:199866-210911 GCA_002167245.1 Sporophila hypoxantha | reverse complement strand
CCACTTGGCGCCCCCTCCTCACTTTTTGCGGCTCCTCCTGTCCTTGTCGCCCCCCGGCAGCTTGGCCAGGCCCAGCGCCTCGGGGGGGCCCAGCTCGTCCGAGGGGGTCCCGGCTGCAAATGGGGAGGGGGGGGCACGGGTGAGACCCCTCCCCAAATTATCCCGGAGACCCCTCCCCGAATTACACAAAAAATCCCGAAAAAAACACGAGAAAATCCCGAAAAAACAAAAAAAAATCCTTAAAAACACCCAAAAAACCCCCAAAAAAACCCCAAAATATCAAAAGAAAATTCCCCAAAATCACAGAGACCCCTCCCCAAATTATCCCGGAGACCACTCCCCAAATTACACAAAAAATCCCGAAAAAATCAGGAAAAAATCCTTAAAAACACCCAAAATACACCCCCCAAAAAACCCCAAAATATCAAAAGAAAATTCCTCCCAAAATCACAGAGACCCCTCCCCAAATTATCCCGGAGACCCCTCCTCAAATTACACAAAAAATCCCGAAAAAATCCCGAAAAAATCCCTAAAAACAGCAAAAAACCACTAAAAAAATCCCAAAATATCAAAAGAAATTCCCCCAAAATCACAGAGACCCCTCCCCAAATTATCCCTGAGACCCCTCCCCAAATTATCCCTGAGACCCCTCTCCAAATTATCCCGGAGACCCCTCCCCAAATCCCAAAAAAAATCCTGAAAAAATCCCGAAAAAATCCTTAAAAACACAAAAAAAAAAAACCCCAAAAAATCAAAAAAAAACCCCAAAAATCCAAAGAAATTCCCCCAAAATCACAGAGACCCCTCCCCAAATTATCCCTGAGACCCCTCCTCAAATTACACCAAAAAATCCCCCAAAAAATCCCAATTTATTTGGGATTTTTGGTCGGTTTTTAGGTTTTTTGGGGATTTTTTGGGTTTTTTGGGGGGTTTTTTTGGGTTTTTGGGGAGGGGTCTCGGGGATAATTTGGGGAGGGGTCTCACCCAAGGTTGGGGGCGAATTTGGGATTTTTTTGGGGCTTTTATTTGGTTTTTTTGGGGTTTTTTTTGAGATTTTTTTGCTTTTTGGGGGGATTTTTTTTTGCTTTTTTTGGATTTTTTTTGGGTTTTTGGGGAGGGGTCTCGGGGTTAATTTGGGGAGGGGTCTCACCCAGGCTGGGGCTGAATTTGGGGCTTTTATTTGGTTTTTTGGGGGGATTTTGGGGTTTTTTGGGGATTTTTTTGCTTTTTTTGGGGTTTTTTTGGGGTTTTTGGGGAGGGGTCTCGGGGTTAATTTGGGGAGGGGTCTCACCCAGGGTTGGGGGCGAATTTGGGCTTTCTTGGGGGGATTTTTGGGGTTTTTTTTGAGATTTTTTGGGATTTTTTGGGGTTTTTTCAGGATTTTTTGGGTTTTTTGGGGAGGGGTCTCGGCAATAATTTGGGGAGGGGTCTCACCCAGGCTGGGGCTGAATTTGGGGCTTTTATTTGGTTTTTTTGGGCGGATTTTTTTGAGATTTTTTGGGGGGGTTTTGAGATTTTTTTTTGGTTTTTCGGGGTTTTTTCAGGATTTTTGGGGTTTTTGGGGAGGGGTCTCAGGGTTAATTTGGGAAGGGGTCTCCCCCAGGGTTGGGGACGAATTTGGGACTTTTGGGGGGGATTTTTGGGTTTTTTGAGATTTTTTGGGGATTTTTTTTGGTTTTTTGGGGTTTTTTTGAAATTTTTTGGGGATTTTTTGGGGTTTTTTGGGTTTTTTGGGGAGGGGTCTCGGGGTTAATTTGGGGAGGGGTCTCACCCAGACTGGGGCTGAATTTGGGGCTTTTCTTTGGTTTTTTTTGGGGGGATTTTTGGGTTTTTTTGAGATTTTTTGGGGATTTTTTGAGATTTTTTTGAAAAAGAGAAGATAATCCCACCAAATCACACCCAAATCCCTCAAATTCCCCAAATCCCACCAGCCCAAAACTCCTCCTAAATCCCCATGGTCCCACCCAAAAATCCCCCCCAAACCCCCCGAGACCCCAAAATCGCACCCATACCCCCGCCGAAAACTCCGCAAATTTCGCTCCCTAAAATCCGCCCCAAATCTTTCCCAGAAACCCCCCAAAATCCCGCTGCCAAAACTCCTCCGCCCAGACCCCTGCCCTCAATTCCCTGCCACCCTCGAATTGGACCTGACCCCGGCTCGGGGTCCGCGCCTACCCATGCGGGGTCGGGGTCCGGGGGTCGCTTGAGTCGGGGTCCGCGGACCCCTGCCCCCTTACTCTCCGCCCAAGCCCCACTCGGCTGCTTCCTTGCACGTGATGGCTGAGAATATTGGCGAGGGGGGGATCCGTCCCTTTAGCATTTTTGGGGAGGTGCTTTTCGCCACCCTCCCCCACCTATTAAGCTCCCCCGCAGCCTCCACAATTTGGGAGGGTCCACACCCTTTTTTGGGATGACCCTCACCCAATTTTAGGAGCCCCTCATTTTTTGGGGACCCCTTCCCCAAGTTTCGAGATCCCCTCTAATTATTAGCCCCGCCCCCCATTCGGACCCCCATTTTTTGTGCCCGCCGCCAATTCGGGTCCCCGCCGCACATTTTAAGCCCCCTCCCCAATCCGGCCCCTACCGCCGCATTTCGGCCTCCCCATTTTGGTTCCTCCAACCCCGCATGTTTTTAGCCCCCCAAAATTCACGCCCACCTCCCGCCCATTTAAAGCTCCCCCTGCACCCCCATTTGCCCTCCCCCCCCCAGTTTCTCAGAGCCCCCTCATTTCGGACCCCCCTGCACAAGGCGTGAGTTAGCCGACAGCCCCCATTTCAGACCTGTTAGCTCGCCGCCCTTTTAGCCGCTCATTTTTAAGCCTCTTGCCCCATGTACCCCATTTCTTTGCCCCTCCATCTCTAAGGCCCCCCATTTTTTGACTCCCCGCCGCCCCTATTTAGCCCCCCCCCGCCATTGTTAAGGCCCGCGGCCCAATTCAGACCCGCGCCCAATTTTAGCCCCGGCCCAACCGCCCCCAATTTAGCCTCCCGTGGTTAGCCTGCCCATGTTAACCGCCCCGCGCCTTAGCCCATTTTAGCCTCCCCCATTTTAAGCCACCCCATTTTACCCCCCCCCATCCGGACCCCCCCTCAATTGTTTAACCCCCGCCCCCATCTTTTAGCCCCGCCCCATTTAGGCCCCTTTAACCCCGCCCCATTTTAGACCTGCTCCGACTTTAGCCCCGCCTCCATTTAGCCCGCCCCATTGTTTAGCCCCGCCCCCTTTTTAGCCCCGCCCCATTTCGAGACCCCCCCTATTTAAGTGCCCCCTCATATTTTTTAGCCCGCCTCCTCATTTCACAAACCCCACCATTAAGCTCCCCCCATTTTTAGCCCCGCCCCATTTCAGACCCCCAATTTTAGCCTCCGCGCGCCGCATTTTCTATAGCCCCCCATTTCAGACCTCCCCCATTTTAGCATGCCGCCCCATTTAGCCAGCCTCCATGTTTAGCCCCCGCCCCCATTTTTAGCCCCGCCACATTTTTAAGTCCGCCCCCTCCATTTTTTAGGCCCCGTCCCCATTTACTGCCCCGCTCCCTTTAAGCCCCCGCCCCCTTTTCAGATCCAACTCCGATTTCTAGCCCCGCCCCAGCTCCGGCATTAGTCCCGCCCACATCTTTTTAGCCCGCCTCGCAATTAGCCCTCAGCGCTCGCCTATTTGTAAGCCCCCATTTTAGCCGCGCCCCCATTCTTTAGCCCGAGCCCCCATTTAATGCCCTCCCATTTTATGACCCCCATTTTAAGCCCCCCATTTTGTAGCCCGCCTTCCCATTTCAGACCCCACCGTTTTTCTACCCGCCCCATTCTGTTAGCCCCGCCCCCATCTTTTAGCGCCCCCATTTTAGCCCCTGCCCCCATTTAAAGCCAACCCGTTTTAGCCCGGCCCATCTTTTACTGCCGCCCCATGTTTAGCCTCCCCAGTTTCAGGCGTGTCCGCCAACATTTTAGCGCCGCCCGATTTTAGACCCCCCTTTTTAAGCCCCGCCATTTTTAAAGCCCCATTTTTGCCCCGCCCGCCGTCTAGCCCCGCCTCTTCTGTCTTACCGCCTCCTCTTTTAGCCTTTCTTCTCTATGTGAGCCCCGCCCCCCGAATCCGGACCCTCCCGCCATTTTTAGCCCTCGCCCAGCATTTTACGCCCCGCCGCATTTTAAGCACCGCCCCATTTAAGCTCCGCCCCATTTTAGCCCCGCCCGCATTATTAGCCGCCCTCATTTAGCCCCGAACCTCCATTTAAGCCCTCCCTTTTTAGCCCCCATTTTCAGCCCGCCCCATTTAAGCCCCGCCTCCATTTTAAACCCAGGGCCCCCATTTTAGGCCCCGCCCCATTTTATAGCCCCGCCCAGTTTTAGCGCCCCGCCCTCCCGCCTCACCTCGCGGGCGGCTTCGGGCGGGGCGGGGCGGGCGCTGAGCGCCGCTGCCGGGGGGAGGGGCTGGCGAGGCGGGCGCGGAGGGGGGGGAGGGGCGGGGGCCCCCCGCTTCGCGGGCCAACGCCCCGCCCCCGCCCCTCCCCGCTCACCCCGCCCGGGGGGTAAAAAAATCTTCAATAGAGTTCCAAGAAAATCAAAATATTTTCCCAATAGTTGTTACGCCATAAATCCATATTTCCAATATTTCCGCCCAATAATCCACTATTTCCCCTTAAATCCCAAATAAATTCCATATTTTTCCCCATTTTCCCTTCCCCCCACGGTGGGACGAGGCGGTGCTGAGGGCTGGTGAGGACACATTCCTGTATGAGACCACCAACTCCCCCCACCGCACAAACACACACTCCCTATAAATTCCTTAAAAATCGCAAAAAAAATTCAGAATCCCATCAAAAATTCAATAAATTCCCTGAAAAATCCAATAAATTCCAAAAAAATCGCCTCCAAAAATCCCAAAAATCCCAAATCTAAAATCCAAAAAAATGCCCAAAAAAATTCCCTCAAAATCCCAATAAATGCCCCCAAAAATCCAAAAAATCGCATTGACCAAAAACCAAAAATTCCGCAATAAATACCCCAATAAATTCCAAAAAATCCCATAAAACCCAATAATTCCCAATAAATCCAATAAATGAAAAAAAATCCAATAAATCCAATAAATCGAATAAATCCAAAAAAATCCCATAAAATAAAAAAAAAATTCCCAAAAATCACGAAAGAGAACCCAGATCCAATAAACTTAAAAAAATCCCATAAATTCCATGAAAATCTAATAAATTCCCAAAAATCCCAAATAAAATAAAAAAAAATCCCAAAAAATTCCAATAAATCCCATATTTCAGATAATTCCCAATAATCCCATATTTCCACGATAAGTTTTCCGAATAAACTCCATAAATCCAATAATTTCCCCATAAAGCCAATAATTCCCCCATTTCCCCATTTTCCCCGCATCTTCCCCCGCACAGGCGGGACGAAGGCGGTGCGGAGGGCTGGTGACGACACTCCTCCCCTGAGAGACCCCAAATCCCACAAATCCAAACCACACAACCCTCTATAAATTCCCCATAAATGCCCAAAAATTCAAAAAAAATCCATAAAACACACTCATAAATTCCAATAATTCCCATAAAAAGAATCCAATAAATTAAAAAAATCCACCAAAAATCCTTAAAAAATCTCCATAAAATCCCAATAATTTCCAATAAATCCAAAAAAAATCCCAAAAAATTCCCAAAAAATCCAATAAATTCCAAGTTCCAAGAAAACCAATAAATCCCAAAAAATGACATAAATTCAAAGAAAAAATCCCAATACATCGAAAAAAATCCAATAAAGTCCAAAACATTCCGCCATCAAATGCGTCCCAATAATAATACCGCAAAAAATGTCCCAATCAAAATTCCCCAAAAAAAATCCCATAGTTTCCACTATTCCCAATATGTCATATTGTTTCCTTCCAATAGTTCCCCAATATTTTCCCACAAGATTCCCAAAAATATACCCAAAACAGTTTCCCAAAAAAAATCCCACAAAATTCCACTATTTTCCCCATATTTCCCCAATATCTCCAATAAAATTCCCAATATTCCCAACTATTCCACAATTTTTTCCCATGATAATCCTAATTTCCCATGAATTTCCAATATTTCCCAAATTTTCCCACATAATTTCCGCTAATATTCCCCATATTTCCCCACTCACTAGTCCGGGACGAAGGGCGAGTGCCGAGGGGCTGTGAGCGACAACATTCCGACGCCAGGCGCAGCTCAGGTGCGGTGCAGGCGGTGCGAGATGCCCAGCTCGCGCTGGATCTCGGGGTGCCGCAGGTTGGCCAGCGACGGCCCGCGTGCGCACGTTGGCGCGGCAAGCCGAACGTACCAGTACGGGCATGCGCCCGCAATCACATGTCAAAATGGGTTGGGGGGCTTCGGAAATGGGGCGGGGGGCATTCGACCCAAAAACCGAAATTCCCCCCAAAATAACCAAAAATAAAAAAAAACCCCAAAAACCACCAATTTCCATCCCAGTAACAGGCCGGGCTGACCCAAACTGGCCAAAATGGGGCTGGGGGCTTCAGAAGGGGCTGGGGCACCGACTCCAAAAGCTAAAATTTCCTCCAAACCCCCCCAAAGCAAACCAAATTTTCCCCCCAAAAACCCAAATTTCCAGCCCAGACATATCAAAGTCAAGCTGGAAATCCAGAAATGGGCTATTGGGGTCTCCCAGAAATGGGTCTGGGGGCTTCGGAAATGGGACTGGGGCACCGACCTCCAAAATACTAAAATCTTCCAAAATTCCCCCAAAAAACTCGCCAAATTCCCCCAAAAACCCAAAGTTCCCCCAAAAAACGCCAAAAATTTTCATCCCAGTACAGGCGGGCATGCCACCCATGGCTGCCGAGGAACCCCAACAAGATGGTGGCTGGGGTCTCTAAAAATGGGTTTGGGGGCACCCTGACCCAAACAATCTAAAATTCCCCTGAACCCCCAAAATTACAAGAAATCAACAAAATTCCCAAATTTCCATCAAAGTACCATTAAGGCGGCCCCCCACACCTGCCAAAAAAATGGGCTGGGGCTTCGGAAATGGGGGGAACTTCCCTGACCCAAAAAACCCGAATTCCCTCCAAAAAAGCGCCCAAAAATTACAAAAAAAACACCAAAAGACCACCAAGAGACCCAATTCCATTCCCATCAGACCATAACCAAATCACAGCTGGGAACATCCAGAATAGGTTGGGGTCGCGAAATAGGTCTGGGGGCTTCAGAATTGGGGGAACTTCCCTAAACCAAAAAACCAAATCCCTAAAAAAACCCCAAATTACCAAAAATCCCACAAAAAATCGCCCAAAAATCCCGAAATTACCATCCAGGTTCAGGCGAGATCCCACCCACAACGATGCAAAAAATGGGGCTGGGGGTGCAGAATGGCGGGGGGGCATCCGACCCCAAAAACCCTGAAATTTCCCGAGAAACCCCAGACTTTCCCCAAAAAACCCAAATGCAATCCCAGTCAAGGCGAGGCATGCCCACCACACTGGCCAAAAAGTGGGGCGGGGGCTTTCGGAATGGGGCTGGGGGCGTTCCGACCAAAAAACCAAAATTCCTATCCGCATCAAACCCCACCAAAATTACCAAAAACACACTAAAATCCACCAAAAACGCCCTCAATTTTTGGATTTTTTATCTCCGACAAAATTTCAGGAATTTATCCGCAAATTTTCATTTTCACTCTAAGATTTGAGACTTTCCCAAAATTTGAGGGTTTTTTTCCCCCAAAAAAAAATATCAAATTTTTTCCCACCAATCTGGGGTTTTATGCCCAAATTTCAATTTTCTCTTCAAAAGTTCGATGTTTTCCAAAAATTTCCATTTTTTAACTCTGCTAAAATTTACTTTTTTCCCTCAAATTTTGAGCGTTTTTATTTTTTCTCCAAATTCAAATTTTTCCCCAAACTTCCAGCATTGTTCCCAAAATTTGGGGTTTTATCCTCAAAAATTCCTGTTTTTCCCCCAAAAATTGAATTTATTCCCGCAAACCTTCAAATTTTTTTTCCCCAAATTTCTTTTTTTCCTAATTTGAGGCTTCCCAATTCGGATTTTTTTTTTGCCAAAACTTTCAATTTTTCCCCAATTTTATTTTTTTTTTTCCCCAAAATTCGGAATTTTTCCCCAAAATTTTCAATTTTTCGCCAAAATTTGGATTGTTCGCCAAAATGGGATTCTTCAGGCGTCACGCCTCGAGCCAGGACACCTACGGTTGGATGCCGTCGCCAGGCGGCGACGGGACAGCCCCTGGCGGCAGCGCTCCCCATGCAGTCTCGTGTCTCATTAATTATAATTAAAAAATCATTAATTTAAAGCAGTTATTAACCCTGAATTAATTACCAAAAGCCTCCAAATTCAGCCCAAAATTCAGACCCCCTAAAATCGCCCGAAAATCACCCAAATCCAGCCCAATATCCCCGAAATCCGCCCAAAACCAGCAGCTCGTCCTTAATTCATCCATTAATTAATCGAGAGCCCCAAATGAGGTTATCTAATAATGGCCAAATCAAATTTACTCGCTAAAATATCAGCCCCCAAAATGCACTAAAATTCACGACAGAATCAGCCACAAATCCCCCACATTCCCCAAATCCAGCAGCTCGTGTCTTATAAGAGGCATTAATTCATTAAGATAGTTCTTAATGTAGCTATGAATTAACTTCAAATTAATTAATCCAGAAATCCAAATCTGCTCAAAAATCCCCAGGCCCCCGGCCTCCTCAGCAGCGTGTCTTAATATGGGCTAATTAGCTCATTAAATAAATCATTAATTACCCCGAAATAATCACCCAAAATCTGAAATCAGCCCAAAATGCAGCCAAATCCATTCGTCCAAATGCTCCCCAAATCAGTAACTAGTGCTGCATTAATTCATGTATAACTCATTATTAGTTTTTAATCGAATTAATTACCCCAAAATCCCGAAATTCACCATTCAGCCCCAAAATCGCCCAAATTCACCCCAAATCTGCCCCAAAATCCAGCAGCGCGGGTCTTAATTAATTCATTTTAAGTCCATTATAGCGTGTTAATTAGCCTCATTAATAATCGCCGTAGTAATCACGCAAAATCCCCGAAATTCGCCAAATTCCCGGGACCCTCCCTAAGTAAGTATCAGACACCTCTCCTAATAACCCAGACCTCCCTACAGAAACCCGATTAATTAATCAGAGAACCTCGCCTATTACCAGGCCTCAAAATTCACGACAGAGACCGCTCCCAAATTAGCTCCGAATTAAATTATCAGTAGACTCCCAATTTTATCCCGGGAACCTAAAAACCCAAAAACTTCTCAGAGACCCTCCCAAATTTACCCAATTAATTAATCAGAGACCTCCCCAAATTTCCGCCCTCGTCAATTGGTGACCGCCCCTCCCCAATTGGCGCGCCGCTCCCAATTGGCGCCGCCGCTCCGCCATTGGCACCTGCCCCCCTCCCCAATTTGCGCCGCCCTCTCCAATTTTCCCGCCCCCTCACCCAATTGGCCGCCGCCCCTCCCAATTGGCGCCGCCCTCCTCATGTGTGCGCACCTCCAATTTCCCGCCCCTCCCGAATTGCCCGCCCCCCCAATGGCACCGCCCCCTCCCCCATCGCGCCCGCCCCTCCCAATTGCGCGCCCCTGATACAATCCCAGCTTTTGTGCGCCCCCTCCCCAATGTTTCCCCACCGCCCCTCCCCACTTTGTCCCGCCTCCCAATTTGTGCGCCCCCCCAATGTGGCTTCGCCCCCTCCAAATTGGGCCCGCCTCAATGGCAGCCCCCTCCGCAAAATTTGTCCGCACCTCCCGCAATGGCGCGCCCTCCTCACTTTCCCGCCGCCCCCCCACGTTGCGCCCCTCCCCATTTTGCGCCACCTTCCCCACTTTGCGCCCCTCCTACTTTTGCGGCTCCTCCTGTCCTTGTCGACGCCCCGGCAGCTTGGCCAGGCCAGCGCTCGGGGGGGCCCGAAGCTCGTCGAGGGGGTCCCGGCTGCAAATGGGGAGGGGCGGCACGGGTGAGAACCTCCCCAAATATCCGCCGGAGACCCTCCCCCGAATTAACACCAAAAACGCCCGAAAACAAACACGAGAAAATCCCGAAAACAAAAAAAAATCTTAAAACACCAAAAAACCCCCAAAAAAACCCAAAATATCAAAAGAAAATCCCCAAAATCACAGCAATCCTCCCAATTATCCGAGACAACGTCCAAAATTACACAAAAAACCCGAAAAAATCAGGAAAAAAAATGCCTTAAAACACCCAAATACACACCCACAAACCCCAATATCGAACGGAAAATTTCTGCCAAAATCGACAGAGCCCCCCACATTACCCGAGACCCTCCTCACAATTACACAAAAAAGCCGAAAATCCCGAAAAATCCTAAAAACGCAAAAACCACTAAAAAAATCCAAATAATAAGAAATCCCCCTAAAATCACAGAGACCCTTTCGAAAATTACAACCTGAGACCCTCCCCAAATACCATGGAGACCGTCTCTCCAAATTTCCGGAGACCCCTCCGCAAACCAAAAAAATCTGAAAAAACCCGAAAAAACTTAAAAAACAAAAAAAAAACCCCAAAAATCAAAAAAAACCCGCAAATCCAAAGAAATTCCCAAAATCACAGAGACCCTCCCCAAATTATCCCTGAAGACCCCCTCAATTACACAAAAAACTGCCCCAAAAAATCCCAATTAGTTGGGATTTATGGTCGTTTTTAAAGGTTTTGGGGATTTTTTGGGTTTTGGGGGGTTTTTTTGGGTTTGGGGAGGGGTCCCGGGATATATTGGAGGGGTCTCACCCAAGGTTGGGGCGAATTTGGGATTTTTTGGCTTTATTTGGTTTGTATTTGGGGTTTTTTTGAGATTTTTTTGCTTTTTGGGGGGATTTTTTTTTGCTTTTTTTGGATTTTTTTTGGGTTTGGGGGAGGGGTTTCGGTATTTGGGGAGGTCTCACCGCCAGGCTGGGGCTGAATTGGGGCTTATTTGTTTTTGGGGGGATTTGGGGTTTTTTGGGGATTTTTTTGCTTTTTTGGGGTTTTGGGGTTTTGGGGAGGGGTTCTCGGGGGTTAATTGGGGAGGGGTTCA
>NDFG01000128.1:135258-147729 GCA_002167245.1 Sporophila hypoxantha | reverse complement strand
GAGTTTGGGCTGATTTTTGGGGCTGTTTGGGTGGATTCTTTGCGTGACTTTGGCGTTTATTCTGGATGTGATTTGGGGGCTGTTTTGGCATTTGTTTCGGGGCTGTTTTGGGTGATTTTGGGGTGGACTTTGGTGGAAGTTTGGGGTGATTTGGGGATTGATTTTGGGGTGTGTCTGTTGATTTTGGCGGTTCATTTTGGTGACTCTGGGTCGGCTTGATTTTGGGGCTCTTTCGGGGTGACTTTGGATTGATTCTGGGATGGCTTTCTGCAGTGATTTTGGGGTGACTCTGGAGGTGAATTTGGTAGGGTGATTTTGGCGATTGACTCTGGCTTTGATTTTGGGTGATTCTGGGGCTGATTTTGGGGGTGACTTTGGCGGTTGATTTTGCGGAACTGAATTGGGGGCTAATTTGGATGACGTCTGGCTTTATTTTGGGTTTGCACTCTTGGGTTGATTTTGGGGTGATTTGGGGGGGATTGGGCTAGTGTGTGTGTGTGTCGAGCGGGGATTACTCTGGGGCCGAGTGATTTTTAGGGGTGATTCTAGGGTTATGATTTTGGGGTGATTTGGGGGCGTTTCTGGGGTGATTTTGGGGTGAACTGGGGGCTGATTTGGGGGCTGTTTTGGGTGATTTTGGGGTGACTCTGGGGGATTTGGGGCTGTTTTGGGTGATTTGGGGCGTAATTTTGGGGGGCTGTTTGGGTGATTTGGGGATGGACTCTGGGCTGTTTTTGGGGGTCCCCAGACGTGTTCCCGGGCCGCTGGACTGCTGAGACGGCTCCAGCGCAGTGGGAGCTGCCCCCCCAAAAAGCTGCAGGCGCTGCAGAGGGTCCTGCAGAGCAAGTTCTGCTCCGCCCATCCGCGAGGTGACCCCAAACACTCCACCCGGCAAACTGACCCCCCCAAAAACCCAAATCCAAGACACAAATCACGGCCCCAAAAAAACCCCCCAAAAAAAACCCAAATTTCCACCCGAAAAAACCCGTCCCCCATGGTTACCACCCCCAAAACCCCCCAATTCACGCGTCACAAAAGACACCCCACAATCCAACACAAAATAGTCCTAATCACCCAAGCGACACCGCCTAATAAAAAAAACCCCTCAAATCCCACCCCAAAAACCCCACCCAGGAACCCTCTAAAAACCACCCCAAAAAACCCCCAAATCCATGCCCGCAAAACCTCACCTCGGGAACCCCCCAAATCATACCCCAAAAACCAAATCCACCTCAAAATACCCGCAAAACCCACGCGGAACCCCTAAAAACACCCACCAACATATAATCCACCCCAAAAACCACCTGTGGGAAACCCCCACCCATCCATGGAGAACCCCCGAATCCACCCAGGAACCCCAAAATCCATCCAGGGAGATCCCACAAATCCATTAGGGGAACCCCAAAACCACCCCAGGAACTGCCTCTCATAATATCCACCCCTTGCATAGCGCTCCATAAATCACCCAGACCACCCCAAAACACATCTGGAACCCCAAATCCATGAGAGAACCCCCAGATCCACCCAGGAACCCCAAATCCACCTGGGGTACCCAAAATCCTCTGGGGAAACCCCAAAATCCACCGTTGGGAACCCCGAAATTCCCACCTGGAGAACCCAAAATCCACCTGAGGGACCCCAAAATCATCCATGGGGAAACCCCAAATCCACCTGGGGACCCCCAAAATCCCACATGGCCCCACAAAACCCCTCCAGGGCCCCCCCAAAAATTTCACCCCCAACTCCCCAAAATCTCTCCTGGGACCCCCCCCCGTGCCCCCCAAATCTTCTGCCCGCCGCCCCTTGGGGGGGTTTGGGGGGCGCTGCCCGGCGGGGTTGGGGGTCCCCCCCACGCCGGCGGTTCGCGCCCCCAAGGGTTCTATGAGCAGCTCATACGACACTCTTGGAACATCGCGGGGAGCCCGAAATCCCGCCCCACGCCACGGCCAGGTACCCAAAAACCACCCGGGACCCCCAAAATATCCCTGGGGTCCCAAAATGTCCCTGGGACCCCAAAAAATTACTTCTGGGATTCCCAAAATATCCCTAGGACCCCAAAAATTATTCCCTGGGATCCCAAAATATTCTGGGATCCCCAAAAAGTATCCCTGGGGACCCCAAAAATATGCCCTGGGGACGCACCAAAAATATCCCTGGGAATTCCCAAAATTCATCTTTGGGGACCTCCCAAAAATATCCCACTGGCCCCAAAACCACCCCTGGGACCCAAAAATATCCCTGGGGACCCCAAAAACCCCCCTGGGACCCCAAAATATCCTTGGGATTCCAAAATATCCCTGCGGGGATCCCAAAAAACCCCCCCCAGGACCCAAAATATGCCTGGGATTCCCAAAAATCTCTTTGGGGATCCCAAATATCCCCTGCGGGACCCCAAAAACATTCTGGACCCTTAAAGCCCTTTCTTGGACCCCCAAAACCACCGGGGGACCCGAAAATCCCCAGGGGCCCCAAAACAACTTCAGTGTCCCAAAATGTCCTCAAAATGTCCCCAGTTGTCCCCATTGTCCCCAATGCTCCCCATTTGCTCCCCAATGTCCTCAGTGTCCCCAAACTGTCCCCATATCGCTCAAGGACCCCAATGTCCCCAATGCCCTTTCAACGTTCTCCTAGGTTGTCCCCAATGTCCCCCAACATCCCCAACCCATGCCCCACATCCCCATTGCCCCATGTGTCCCCCAAGTGCCCCAGGCACCCCAATGTCCCCAGTTCCCCAAACGTCCCTCATGTCCTCAATGTCCCCAGTGTCCCCCAATTACCTTCAAGGACTCCAATGACCCCAATGTTCCCTGGTGGACCCCAATGCCCTCAATGTCCCCAATGTCCTCATTGTCCCAAGTATCCCCCATTGCTCCCAATGTCCCCCAGTGATCTCCCCAATGCCCTCAACTCCCCAATGTCCCCCAATTGTCCCCAATCCCCCAACAGCCCCAAGGTCCCCCAACGCCCCCATTGCCTCCCAACGCCCCCCATGCCGCCCCAATGTCCCCAAACCCCCATTGCCCCCAGTGATCCCCAGTGTTGTCCCCAATCCCCTCAATTTCGGCCCAAGGTCCCCAATCCCCCATACGTCCCCAACATCCCAAGCGTGCCCCAACTGCGAAACTTGTCACCCAATGGTCCCCACGTCCTCCGCAGTGCCCCCATTGCCCCCAACATCCTCCAATGGTCCCCAATCCCCACAGACGTCCCCAACACCCCCGATGGTCCCCAGTGTCCCCTCGCTGTCCCCCAGGCCACAGGTGGCGGCTTGTCCGTCGCAGCGAGGGCACCAACCCGCACCACCAGCGCGTGTGGTGAGGCTGCCCAAGACGAGGAGGGTTTGGGCCTTTCATAACATCCTGGGCGGCAAGGGATGCAGACGGATATCGCCCATCTACATCTCGCGCGTATCATCAACCCGCGGCATGGCTGTGGCCGATCCGCCACGGGCGGGCTCAAACGCGGGCGACCAGTCCTGAGCGTAACGGGTGGTGAGCACTCCTGGGGAAATCCGGGATTTTGGGGGTTTTTTGGGCGGTTTGGGTGGTGTATATTGGGATTTGAGAGGGTTATTGAGGTTTGGTGTGGTCATTGTTTGGTTGGGGGGTTTAGGCGTGGGATATGGGGGATCAGGAGAAGGGATAGGCTGCTCAGTGTCAATCAGGGGTAGGATTTTGGGGTCCAGTTCCAGGGATTTGGGGGTTTTTGGGTGGTTTGGAGTGGTTATATGGGGTTTTGGGTGGTTATATTGGGATTTGAGGGGTTAAATTGGGTTTTGGGGGTTTGGGTGCGATTTGTGGCCGACCACCCGGCGGGCTCAAACACAGCGACCAGCTGCTCCAGTGTCAACGGGATGGTGAGGATCTGGGGAAAATGGGCGTTTTTGGGGTCTTTGGGTGGTAAATGGGATTTTGGGGGGTTTGGAGTGGGTAAATTGGGGTTTTGGGGTGGTTTTGGTTTGGGGTAGGATTTGGGGGTTGGGCAGCCGACCGCCACGGCGGGCTCAAACGGGGGGATCAGCTGCTCAGCGTCAACGGGTGGTGAGGATTGGGAGAATTCCGGGGATTTGGGGTTTTGGGGGTTTGGAGTGGTTATATTTGGGATTTGAAGGGTTAAATTGGGGTTTTGGGGGGTTTGGGTGGGATTTGGGGCGGCAACCGCCAGGCGGGCTCAAAATGGGGCGGAACAGCTGCTCAGCGTCAACGGGGTGGTGAGCATCTGGGGGAAAATCCGGGGTTTTGGGGTTTTTGGGTGGTGAAATGGATTTTGGATGGTTTAAAGTGTTAAATTTGGGTTTGGGGGGTTTGGAATGGGTAAATTGGGGTTTGGGGTGGTTTTGGGGGGTTTTGGGGGGATTTGGGGGTGGCGGACCGCCACGGCGGGCTCAAACGGCGGGGATCAGCTCCTGAGCGTCAACGGGGTGCGGTGGGATTTGGGGGAAAATCCGGGATTTTGGGTTTTTTGGGGGGTTGGATTGGATAAATTGGCATTTGGAGCAGTTGAATTGGGGTTTGGGGTGGTTTTGGGGGGTTTGGGTGGACTTTGGGGTGGCCGACGCCACGCGGGCTCAACGGGGCAAACCAGCTTGCTCAGTGTCAACGGGGTGGTGAAGGATTTGGGGAAAATCCGGGGTTTTGGGGTTTTTCAGGAGGTTTGGAGTGGTTATATGGGATTGGTTTGGGTGGTAATTGGGATTTGAAGGGTTAAATTGGGGTTTGGGGTGGTTTTGGGGGGTTTGGGTGGATTTGGGGTGGCGCACCGCACGGCGGGCTCCAAACGGGGCGACAGCTGCTTTCAGCGTAACGGGGTGGTGAGCATCTGGGGGAAAATCGGGGTTTTGGGTTTTTGGGTGGTTTGGAATTGTTACATTGGGGTTTTGGGGGTTGGAGTGGTTATATTGGATTTGGGTGTTAAATTGGGATTTGAAGGGTTAAATTGGGGTTTTGGGGGGTTTGGGTCGGATTTGGGGTGGCCCGACCGCACGGGGGGCTAAACGGGGGATCAAATCCTGAGTGTCAACGGGGTGGTGAGCATCTGGGGGAAATCCGGGGATTTGGGGTTTTTGGGTGGTTTGAATTGTTACATTGGGGTTTTGGGGGGGTTGGAGTGGGTTAAAATGGGATTTGAAGGGTTAAATTCAGGTTGCTGTGGTCATGTTTTTGGTTTTGGGGGGTTTGGGTGGGTCCGACCGCCACGGCGGGCTCAAACGGGGCGACCAGCTGCTCAGCGTCAACGGGGGGTGAGGATTTGGGGGAAAATCCGCGGGATTTGGGGTTTTTGGGTGGTGAAATCGGGATTTTGGGGGGTTTGGAGTGGGTAAATTGTGGGTTTGGGTGGGATTTGGCGTGGCCGACCGCCACGGGGGGCTCAAAGCGGGGGATCAACTCCTGAGCATCAATGGGGTGGTGAGGATCTGGGAGAATTCGGGGATTTTGGGTGTTTTGGGGGTTTGGCGGAGTGTTATATTGGGATTTGGGTGGTGTTAAATCGGGATTTGAAGGGTTAATATTGGGGTTTTGGGGTGGTTTTGGGGGGTTTGGTGGTGGGATTTGGGGTGTGGCCGACGCCACGGCGGGGCTCAAACGGGGCGACCAGCTGGTTCGCTGTCAACGGGTGGGTGAGCATCTGGGGGAAAATCCAGGGGTTTTGGGTCTTTGGGTGATGAAATTGGATTTTGGGGGGTTGGAGTGGTTCAGTTGGTTGGTGGGTTTTTTGGGGCCGGGGCAGTTTTTGTGGTATTTTTGGGGTTCCATTTGGGGTTTTGGGGCGCAGAGCGTGGAGGGGGAGCAGCACGAGCGCGCAGTGGAGCTGCTGAGAGGATTTTGGGTTCTGGGTGGGCTTTTTGGGTTCTGGGTGGGTTTGCTGGGACCTAGGGCAGTTTCTGGGTGGGTTTTTGGGGCGGGGCAGTTTTGGGTTGGATTTTTGGGGTTCCATTTGGGGTTTTGGGGCGCAGAGCGTGGAGGGGGAGCCAGCACGAGCGCGCCGTGGAGCTGCTGAAGGGATTTTGGGGTTCTGGGTGGGTTTTTTGGGGTTCCATGCCGTGTTTTGGGCGCAGAGCGTCGGAGGGGGAGCAGCACGAGCGCGCCGTGGAGCTGCTGAAGGCGGCGCAGGGCTTCGGTGAAGCTCGTGGGCGTTTACACGCGCGCGTGCTCGAGGAGATGGAGGCGCGCTTCGAGAAGCTGCGCCACGGCGCGGCGCCGGCAGCACAACAGCTACTCGTGAGTGCCCAAACCCCAAATCCTGTGTGGCCCAAACCCCCAAATTCTCTGTGTGCCCAAATCCCCAAATTCCTGGTGCCAAATCCTGAGACCCAAATCCCCAAATTTCCTGTGTGCCTAACTCTCTCAAATCCCTGGACCCAAATCTCCACAGAATCCCTGTGTCCCGAGATATCCCAAAATCCCTGACGTCCGCCAAATCAAAATCCTGAGCGTCCCAAAACATCCGCAGATGCAAATCCTGAATCCCCAAATCCCTGAGACCCAAATCCCAAAAATCCTGTGTTCCCGAATTCCCAAATCCTGTGTTCCTGAATCCCAAAATCCTGAGTCCCCCCCAAATCCCGAAATCCCTGATCCCCATATCCCCAAAATCGAATTTTCCAAAATCCTGAACTCCAAATCTGAGAAACCCCAAATCACCAAAATCCCTGTGTTCCCAAATCCAATCCAAAAATCCCTGGGTTCGAAATTTCCTCAGTTCCCACACAACCCCTTGAAGTCCCAAATCCAGAAATTCTCTGTGCTCCCAAATCCCAAATCCCTGAGCCCAAATCCGGGAAGTCCAAATCCCTGAGTCCAATCCTGAGTCCCAAATTCAATTCCTGAAGTCCCCAAACCCAAATCCGCTGGAGTCCCAAAATCCCCAAATCACAAAATCTGTGTTCTCCAAATCCAGAATCCGTGAGTTCCCTAAATCTTCTTGAGTCCAAGATTCCTGAGTCCCCAAACGCCAAATCCATGAATTTCCAAACCCCAAATCAAGTAATTCCGAACCGTCCCCAAATTTCATCCCCAAACCCCTCTGACCCTCTGGACCCCTCCCCCAATTTCCCCCACAGGTCGCTGGAATCGAGGGGGTAGAACGACGCCCGGACACCCAAAGACCCTGGGACCCTGGACCCCCTTGCTGGGACCCCGTCAAAGGACCCTGGGATCCGCCAGGACCCTCCCAGGATCCCCAAGAGGTCACTGGGACCCCCAGGGACCCCCCAAGAGCACCCCAAATTCAGCATGGACCGCCCCAAGATGTCACGTGACCCCTCTGGGACACCTGGATCCCGCACGGACCCACCCAAGACACCCAAAGTCACCTGGAACCCCCTGGACCCGCCTGGGACCTCAGCCCTGATCAGACGCCCAGACACCACAAAACCTCTGGGACCCTGCCTAGGGACCTCGACCCCAGACGACCTCAAAATCCCTGGACACCCTCGAGTCCCCAAGGGACTTCTGGGACCCCAGGACCGCCAAATCACTGGACCCCCCTAACCCCTGTGGATCCATGGACCTCTATAGTACCCCATTGGGTACCTTAGAGCGTGCATGGGGGACAAGCTGGGTCCTCTGTGTATGTGGTCACTAGGTTGTCACTCTGTCGTACTGTTATTGTGTGTCATTAGTGCCCTGTGGCCACAGTGTGGGTCACCTTGTGTACCTCTTGTTTTCACCTTGGGTCAGCCCGTGTACGTGGGCCCTGTTTCACCTAGTGTCACCCTTGTCACCTGTGGGTCACCTGTGGCGGGTGTCAATTGTGTACCTTGTACATGTGTACTGCGTTACTTTGACATGTCACTGAGGCCTGGTGGTTCGACTATGTCACCTTGTCACCTCGATGGTACCTGTGTGGGGATTATCACCTAGTGTCGACACTGATGTCACCTTGTGTCACTGTGTACCCGCTGTCACTGGGTGTGTCTAACTTTCGGTTACCTGTGGTCACCTGAGGGGTCACTCTAGTGACGCGTGGGGGATCACCTGGTGTTCACCTGAGGTCATGTCGAACCTCGCAGGGGCGTTGTGGGGGGGCAGGCCTCGTTTGGTGGAAGTGGGTAGTGCCGGTATGGGTCAACTCATTGCACGTGAGGGGTACGTGTCACCTGGTCACGGTCCTGGTCCATTGGAAGCCGGGAGGGCCAGCCGTTAGGGTGGGGAGGGGAATGGGTGGACCATTGGACGAGGAGGGGTCGTTCCAGGTGGTCAGAAGGGAGAACCGCGCCGGAAGGGGTGATGGGGTTGGGTCTCTCCAATGGAAACCGTGGGGGGAGGAATCCTCACTTCCTGTCTTCCATTGGGCAACGGGCATGGAGGGGAATGGGATGGTCGTTGTCATGGCACCGGGGAAGGGGGCGGGAGTCACGTATCAGTGGAACGGGCTGGCTGACGCTCTGTTTCCATTGGTGGACGCATGAAGGGGCGGCGATCCGTTCCATGGCAACGGGGCTGGCTGACGCTCCCCGTCTCCATGGCACACTGCAGGGAGGGACTCTGTCCTGTCTCCATGGCACACGCTTGGCGGTTTCCATGGCGACGGCTCCAGTCCTGGCACCGCGGGGATATGCGAGCGATCCCGTTGCCGATATGGGCAACGCACCAAGGAGGGGGAAACTGTCCGATCCCATGGCACGCGGGCGGGGGGGGGCGGCGGGGCCGTTCCATGCAACCGCGCATCGCCTCGCCCCCCGCCCCGCGCCGCCGTTGACATCACCCTCGCCGCGGCCCCGCCCCCGCGCGCCTCCCATTGGCTGCTCGTCGCGCCGAGCCCACGCCCTCCTCCACCCGCGCGCGGGCGGCCAGCGCGCGGCGCGGCGCCCGGGCGCGCTCCCATTGTGTGCGGCGCCCGTCAAATGCAGCGCCGCTCTTAAAGGCCCGCGCAGCGTTTTGCGGGGCCGGCCCGGGGGGGGGTCGGTAGCCGGGGGGGGGGCGGGCGGCGCGCGGGCTCGGGCGGGCCGCGGGGGCGCCGGGGGCCGGAACGGGAGCGGGGGCGGCGGCAGCGACCGCCCTTCGTGGACGCCCCTGCCGCCCGGGCCGGGTCCCTCTCCCTCCCGGCCTGCCGAGTGCGCGAGCGCCGCTGGAGCTAGGTGGAGCAGCGTGCCCGAGAGCCCGGGCCTCCCCGGAACCGACCCCCGGCACCCCCGGCCGGAGGGCGGAATCCCATCCCGACACGCATCCCCCAATAGCCGAATCCGCATCCCCCGAATCCGCATGCCCAAACCGGCATCGCATCCGATCCCCATCGCATCCGAATCCGGCATGCGCCATCCCGATCCATCCCGGCCGGCAGCGCATGCCCGAATCCAACAATCCGCATCACCGAATCTGAATCGCATCCCAAACCTGGCAACTCGCAATCCCAAACGCGGCATCCGCATCCGAATCGCATGGCCATCCCGATCCCAATCCCGCGCCCGGCAGCCGCATCCCGAATCCCAAATCCGCATCTCAATTCCGCATCCGAAATCCCAATAATCCGCAATCCGATCCCATCCGGCCCCGGCTGCAAATCCGATCCGGCATCGCCACACGATACATCGCTGCTCGGCACAGCCGCATCCCGAATCCCAAATCGCTCCCGAATCCGGCTCGCCATCCCGTCCCATCTCCCCGGTGGCCCGGCCCCGCCGCCTATCTCCATCTCATCCTCATTCCCGCATCCCCATCCCATCCCATCCATCCTCATCTTCATCCCATGCCTCCATCCATCTCGCACATCGCCATCCTACCTCCGACATCCCCATTTCCCAATCTGGCCCCGCGCACCTCCCATTCCCATCCCATCCCCTCCATCCCAAACACCCCACAAATTTCCATCCCAAACCCCCCAAATTTCCATCCCAAATTCCATCCCAGTCCCCCTCCATCCAAACCCCCCAAATTCCATTCCCAAACCCGATTCCCAAACCCCCCCTTCCTCATCCCAAACACCCCTCATCCCAAACCTTGCACCCCCATCCCCAAAATCCCAACCCCCCCGCCCCATCTCAAACCCCCCATCCCAATTCCTGGCCTCTCCATCCTCTATCCCAAAGCCCACATCCCAACACCCAAACCCCTCACCCAAACCCCCCCATCCCCATCGCAAACCCAAACCCCTCACCAAACCCCCCCTTCCTCATCTCCTAAACCCCCCAAACCCCTTCATCCAAAGCCACATCCCAAACCCCAACCCGCGTACCCCACTCCCAAACTGTCTTGCACCCCCATTCCTGACCCCATCCCCAAACCCCACATCTCAATCCCCCGTCCAAAACCCCCATCCCAATCCTGGCCTCTTTCCATGCCCCATCCTAAAACCCCCATCCCAAGCCCCCAGCCCCATGCTTCAAACCCCATCTCATGTCTCAAACCCAAAACCCCCCATTCCCCATCCCAAACTCTGCACCCCATCCCAAAATCAAATCCCCAAAACCCCCAGTCCCAAACCCTCATCCGCAAACCCAAAACCCCATTCCCAAACTTGCACCCTCCACCCCATCCCTGCAACCCCCTCCCAAACCCCCAAACCCCCCCAAACCCCCATCCAAATCCCCATCCTCATCTCAAACTCTGGCACCCCATCCTCAAAACCCCCCATTCCCAAACCCCATCCCCAAACCCCACATCCCCATCCCAAACTCTTGCACCCTCATTCCCATATTCCAAAACCCCCAAACCCCCCATCCCCATCCCAAAACTCTGCACCCCTCCATCCCCCAAACCCCCCATCCTTCATCTCAACCCCCATTCCTAAACCCCCATCCCCAAACCCCATCCCAAACCCCCATTCCCATCTCAAACCCCATCCTGACCGCCACCGCCCAGTGCCCCCCATTCCGTGCCCAGTACCCCCCAGTTACCTCCCATTTCACCCCCGTACCCCCATTTTTATCCCAGTTGCCCCCCAGTACCCAGTAAACCCCCAATCCCCAGTTACCTCCTATTTTGATCCCACTACCCCCCGTACACCCCAGTGGCCCCATTACCCTCTATTTTATCCCATACCCCCTAGCACCCCCCATTTTTTCATCCACCAGTCCCCCCCGTATACCCAGTTTGCCCCCCCATTCCATCCCAGTGCCCCCCAGTCCCCCCCAGTGCACCCCCTTTCATATCAGCACCCCCCATTTCATCCCAGTACCCCCCACTGTCATCCCAGTGCATCCCCCAGTGCAACCCCCAGTTGCCCAGGTGTGCCCAGGTGTGCTCAGGTGTGCCCAGGTAGTGCCAGGTGTGCCCAGGTGTGCTCAGGACAAGGTGTGAGGCGCTGCCCACCCCAGAGTGGGTCAGGACTGGTAGCAGTTGCTGGGTAACCCCAAAACCCCAATTTAACCCTTCAAATCCCAATTTAACCACCCAAATCCCAATATAACCACTCCAAACCTCCTGAAAACCCCAAAACCCCCGGATTTTCCCCCAAATCCTCACCACCCCGTTGACACTGAGCAGCTGGTTGCCCCGTTTGAGCCCGCCGTGGCGGTCGGCCACCCCAAATCCCACCCAAACCCCCCAAAACCACCCCAAAACCCCAATTCAACTGTTCCAAATGCCAATTTATCCAATCCAACCCCCCAAAAACCCAAAATCCCGGATTTTCCCCCAAATCCTCACCACCCCGTTGACGCTCAGGAGCTGATCCCCCCGTTTGAGCCCGCCGTGGCGGTCGGCCACCCCAAATCCCACCCAAACCCCCCAAAACCACCCCAAACCCCAATTTACCCATTCCAAACCCCCCAAAACCCAAATTTAACCACTTTAAACCATCCAAAATCCCGATTTCACCACCCAAAAACCCCAAAACCCCCGGATTTTCCCCCAGATGCTCACCACCCCGTTGACGCTGAGCAGCTGGTCGCCCCATTTGAGCCCGCCGTGGCGGTTGGCCGCCCCAAATCCCACCCAAACCCCCCAAAACCCCAATTTAACCCTTCAAATCCCAATATAACCACTCCAAACCCCCCAAAAACCCCAAATCCCCGGAATTCTCCCCAAATCCTCACCACCCCGTTGACGCTGAGCAGCTGATCCCCCCGTTTGAGCCCGCCGTGGCGGTCGGCCACCCCAAATCCTACCCAAACCCCCCAAAACCACCCCAAAACCCCAATTTACCCACTCCAAACCCCCCAAAATCCCGATTTCACCACCCAAAGACCCCAAAACCCCCCCATTTTCCCCCAGATCCTCACCATCCCGTTGACACTGAGCAGCTGGTCGCTGTGTTTGAGCCCGCCGTGGTGGTCGGCCACCCCAAATCGCACCCAAACCCCCCAAAACCCCAATTTAACCCCTCAAATCCCAATATAACCACCCAAAACCCCATATAACCACTCCAAACCACCCAAAAACCCCCAAATCCCTGGAACTGGCCCCAAATCCTCACCACCCTGTTGACACTGAGCAGCTGATCCCTTCTCCTGATCCCCCCATATCCCACCCAAACCCCCCAAAACCAAAACATGACCACACCAAACCTCAATTTAACCCTTCAAATCCCAAT
>NDFG01000128.1:122929-133630 GCA_002167245.1 Sporophila hypoxantha | reverse complement strand
GGGGTGTTTGGGATGAGGCGATGGCGATGGGATGGGAGGTGCCGGAGGCCAGATTGGGATGGGGATTGTCGGAGTAGGATGGGATGTGCGAGATGGCATGGAATGGGATGAAGATGAGATGGCATGGATGGGATTGGGATGCGGGATGAGGATGAGATGAGGATCAGGCGGCGGGGCCGGGCCAGAGATGGGATCGGAGATGGCTGACGGATCGGGAGCGGATTTGGGATTCGGGATGCGGCTGGCCGAACGCAGCATGCTAATCGTGTGGCGGATGCCGGATCGGATTTGCAGCCGGTGCCGATGGATCGGGATGCGGATTTGGGATTTCGGATTGCGGAATTTGAATGCGATTTGGATCGGGATGCGGCTGCCGGGCCGCGGGATTGGATCGGGATGGCCATGCGATTCGGCATGCGGATGCCGCGTTTGGATTGCGAGATTGCCACGTTGGATGCGATTCAGATTCGGGATGCGGATTGGAGATTTCGGATGCGCGCTGCCGGCCGGATGGATCGGATTGGCGCATGCGGATTCGATGCGATGCGGGATCGGATCGGATGCCGGTTGGGCATGCGGATTCGGGGGATGCGGATTCGGCTAATTGTATTGCGATTCGGGATTGGATTCCGCCCTCCGGCCGGGACTGCCGCGGGGTCGGTTCCGGGGAGGCACCGGCGCTCTCGGGCACGCTAGCTCACCTAGCTCCAGCGGCGCTCCGCATGGCAGGCTTCCCGCGGCGGAGAGGGACGGCCCGGGCGAGCAGGGGGTCCACGGGGCGGTCCTGCCGGCCAGCCCCGCTCCCTTCCGGCCCCCGGCGCGCCCCGCGCCCGCACCGAGCCCGCGCCCGCCGCCCGCCCCCCCCCCTGTACGACCCCCCCCCGGGCCGCCCCGCAAAACGCTGCGCGGGCCTGTTAAGAGCGGCCGACTGCATGACGCGGCGCCGCCACACATGGGAGCGCGGCCCGGGCGCCGCGCCGCGCGCTGGCCGCCCGCGGCGGAGTGGAGGAGGGCGTGGGGCCTCGGCCCGAGCAAGCCAATGGGAGGCGCGCGCGGGCGGGGCCGCGCGAGGTGATGTCAACGGCGGCGCGCGGGGGCGCGAGGCGATGCGCGGTTTGCCATGAACGCCCGCCGCCCCCCCCCGCCCGTCTGCTCATCGATCGGACCAGTTTCCCCTCCATTGGTGCGTTGCCCATAGGCAACGGGATCCTCGCATATCCCCGCGGTGCCAGGATGGAGCCATCGCCATGGAAACCGCCAAGCGTAGTGCCATGGAGACAGGACAGAGTCCCCTCCCTGCAGTTGCCATGGAGACGGAGCGTCAGCCAGCCCCGTTGCCATGGAACGGGATCCGGCCGCCCCTTCATGCCGTCACCATGGAAACAGAGCGTCAGCCAGCCCGTTACCACTGAATACGTGACTCCGCCCCCTTCCCTCGGTGCCATGACAACGACATCCCATTCCCCTCCATGGCCGTTCCCAATGGAGACAGGAGTGAGGATTCCTCTCCCCACGAGCTTTCCATTGGAGAGACCCAACCCCATCACCCCCGTTGACCATGGAGACGATTCCCCTCCCCCCCATTAGCGTGCCCCCGGTTACCATGGAAACTGACCCCTCCGATCACCGTTGCCAATGAGTTACCCATACCCCCACCTTACCCCCTTCCCCACCCAAACAGGCACTGCCCCTCCCCCCTAACCCCCTGGACGAGGTTCACATGACCTCAGTGACACACGGTGACCAGACGTACACAGTGACCCCCTCAGTGACCACAGGTACACTGAAGTTCAACACACACAGTGACAGACGGGACACAGTAGACCCTCATTGACATCAGTCTCGACACTCAGGTGATTCCCCCACATGTCATCGAGTGACAGGTGAAAGGTCGAACCAACACACGGGACACTCAGTTGACATGAGGTCACACAGTTGAAAACAGCACGTACACATGTACCAATGAGGTACACAATTGACCCCGCCAAGGTACCCACGTGGACACAGGGTACACTAGATGACCCCCTCAGGCTGCACACCAAGAGTGACACAGGTACACAAATGACCCCCACATGTGAGCGCACAGGGTGACAGAGATGACACACGTGATAACAGATGACACAGAGGTGAACACCTCAGGTGACCACAGTACACAGAGTCGACCACAGTTATCCACCCTGCCACGCCTTTAAATACACCAATAAATACTTAGAGGTCCGATATTACACACGCGGGCTTGGGGGGTCCCAGTGACTCTGGCGGTCCTGGCGGTCCCAGAGTCCCTTTGGAGACTTCCCAGAGGGTGTCCAGCGGATTTTGAGGCTCCTGGGTGTCCCAGAAGGTCCCAGGCAGCTCCCAGAGGATTTTGTGGGGTGTCTTGGGGGGGTCTTTGGAGGTCCCAAGGGTCTGAGGATCCCAGGCGGGTCCAGGGGTTCCAGGTGACTTTGGGTGTCTTGAGGTGGCGTCCTGTGGATCCCAGCGTGTCCAGATGGAGGTCACGTGACTCTTGGGGCGTCCAGCTGAATTTGTGGGTGCTCTGGGGGGTCCTGGGTCCAGTGACCTCTTTGGGGTCCTGGGAGGGTCCTGGCATCCAGCGGTCTTTGACGTGGGTCCCAGCAAGGTCCAGGTCCCAGGTCTTTGGTTGTCCGCGTCGTTCTACCCCCTCATTCCAGCACATGTGGGGGAAATTGCGGAGGGTCAGCAGGTCAGAGGGGTTTGGCGTGAAATTTGGGAGACGGTTCGGATTTACATTTGCGGGTTGGAAAATTCAGGGATTTGGCGTTTGGGGACTCAGGAATTTGGACTCAAGAAGATTTACAACTCACGGATTCTTGATTTGGAGACACAGATTTTGGATCTTGGGGATTTTGGACTCAGCGATTTTTGGGGTTTGGACTTCAGGAATTGGAATTGGGACTCAGGATTTGACTCAGGGATTTGGACCTTCCACGATTTGGTGCTCAGGGATTTGGGATGTTGGGGAGCACAGAATTTGGATTGGGATCAGGATTTGGGGTTGTGTGACTGAGAAATTTCGAACCCAGGATTTTTGGATTGGATTTGGGAACACAGGATTTTGGTATTTGGGTCTCAGATTTGGAGTCAGGATTTTAGGAAAATTCGATTTTGATAGAGCGGATTTCGGGATTTCGGGGTTTGGGGGGACTCAGGATTTTGGCGATTCAGGAACCACAGGATTTGGGAATTCGGAACACCAGGATTTTGGGATTTGTGTCTCAGGGATTGGGGATTTCAGATTTGAAATTCGGATTTTGGACCTCAGGATTTTTGATTGAGGGACGTCAGGGATTTTGGGATATCTCGGGACACAGGGATTCTTGGAGATTTGGTCCAGGATTTGAGGTTTGGCACACCAGGAAATTTGGCGGAATTTGGGTCTCAGCATTTGCGAACACAGGAATTTGGGGGGATTTGCACACAGGAATTTGGGTTGGGCCACACAGGATTCTGGGGTTTTGCACTTTACGGTAGCTGTTGTGCTCCTGGCGCACCGCCCTGCGGGCAGCTTCTCAAGCGCGCCTCCATTCCTTCGGCACGCCTGCGGTAACACCACCGAACATTCCACCATGCCCTGCGCCGGCCTTCAGCAGCTCCACGGCGCGCTCGTGCTGTCCCCCTCCCAGCTCTGCGACCCAAACACGGCATAACCCCAAAAACCCACCCAGGAACCCCAAAATCCCTTCAGCAAGCTCCACGGCGCGCTCGTGCTCTCCCCCTCCACGACTCTGCCCCCAAAACCCGCAAATGAACCCCAAAAATCCACCCAACAACTGCCCCAGCCCAAAAACCCACCCAAAACTCCCTCGGATCACCGAAGGGTCCGGCGAGTCCCAAAAACGCCACCAGAAACCCCAAGAAGCCCACCCACAGACACCCCAAAATCCTTCAGCGCTTCCACTGCTGCGCTCGTGGTGCTCTCCCCTCACACGCTCTGCGCGCCCAAAACCCCAAATGGAAACCCAAAAGTTACCAAGAGGACTTTAGCGCCGGACGCCCAAACCACACCAACCCAACTGAACCACTCCAAACCCCCCAAAATCCAATTTCATCACCCATAAGACTCCCAAACCCTGATTTTCCCCCAGATGCTCACCCCACTCCCCGTTGACGTATAACCAAGACTGTCGCCCCGCTTTTGAAGGGCCCCGCGCGTGGCGGGCGTGACACCGCCACAATCCCGAACCAAACCCCCAAACCACCCCAAAAACGACCCCACTTTAAACCCTTCAAATCCCACGATTTAACCACCCAAATCCCAACTATACACTCCCGAACCCCTCCCAAACACCGGCAAAATCCCCGGATTCTCCCAAATAAACCATTATTGCTCAGATCTATCCCCGCTATTGAGCCCCCCACGTGGCGGATCGGGCCACCCAATCCACTCCAACCCCAAATTTACCCACTCCCAAACCCTCCCCAATAATCCCGATTTCACCACCCAAAAACCTCCAAATTCCCGATTTTCCCCAAATCCTCACCCCCGTTGCACGCTGAGCACCTGGTCGTCCCGTGTGATCCCGACCGTCGCTGCCCACATCCATAACCCCCAACCCAAAACCACATGACACAGCAACCTGATTTAACCTTCAAATCCCATTTTTAACCACTCAACCCCCCCAAAACCCCAATGTAACAAAAGTCCAACAACCCAAGAACCACCCAAATACCCCGATTGTCGCAGCATGCTCACCACCCTGTTGACACTCAGGCAAGTGTTCCCCCCGTTTCAGCCCCCCTGCGGTCGCACCCCAAATCCGCACCCAATCCCACAAACCCCAATTTAAACCTTCAAATGCCCAATTCTAACACCCAAATCCACGATATAACCACTCCAACCCCAAAACCCCAATGTAACAATTACCAAACCCACCCAAAAACCCCAACCCCCGGATTTTCCCCAGGATGCTCACCCACCCTACGCTGAAAGCTGTGCCCCGTTTGAGGCCCGCCCGGCGGTCGCCACCCAGAATACCCACCCAAACCCCCCAAAACCACCAAACCCCCAATTTACCCTTCAAATCCCAATTTAAACCACCAAATTCCCATATAACCACTCAAAGCCTCCTAAAACCCCAAAACCCCTCTTTTCCCCAAATCCTTCACACCCCGTTGACACTGAGCAGGACTGGTTTGACCCCGTTAGCCCCGTGCTCGGCCACCCCAAAGTCCCACCCAAACCCCCCAAACCGACGCCAAACCCCAATTCACTGCTCCAACATGCCGAATTTATCCAAATCCACCCTCCAAAAGCCCAACAATCACCGGATTTTCCCCCATCCTTCGCACCCCATTGGCCTCAGAGTGATCCCGCCATTTAGCCGCCGATGCGGGTCGACCACCCATCCACCAAACCCCAAAACCACGCCCAAACCCAATTTACTTTCCAAACCCCAAACCAAACATTTACACTTTAAACCATCCAAAGTTCAATGTTCACCACCCAAAAACCCAAAACCCCGGATTTTCCGCCCAGATCTCATCACCCTTGAACGTGAGCAGCCCTGTTCGCCCCGATTTTGAGCCCCCGCTGGCGTTGCCCCCAAATCCCACCCAACCCCCCAAAAACCCAATTTAACCTTCAATCCCAAAATATAACCACTCCAAGACCCCCAAAACCCAATCCCGAATCCCAATCCCTCACACCCCCGTTGACTCTAGCAGCTATCCCCCCGTTTACCCGCCGTGCGGTCTGTGTGACCCAAAATCCTCCCAAACCCCCCAAAAACCACCCCAAAACCCCAATTTACCCACTCCCAACCCCCATAATCCCATCTTCACCACCCAAAGACCCCAAACGCCCTTTTCCCCCAATCCTCACAATTCCGTTACATGGCAGCACTGGTCGCTATGTGTTTGAGCCCCCTTGTGATCGGCACCCAAATCCACCCAACCCCCAACACCCCAATTTAACCCTTTCAATCCATATAACCACCCAAAAACCCCATACTAACCACTCCAAAATCCACCAAAACCCCCAAATCTCCCTGGAACATGGCCCCAAAACCACCCTGTTGACAACTGAGCACCTATCCCTTCTCCTGCTGATCCCCCATTATCCCACGCCTAAACCCCCCAAAACCAAACAATGACACACACCCAACCTTCAAGTAACCCTTCAAATCCCAATATACACCCGCCAAACCCCCAAAAAACCCCCAAAATCCCGGATTTCCCCCAGGAGGCTCACCACCCGTTACGCTCAGAGACTGGTCGCCGCGTTTGAGCCCGCCCTGGCGGATTCGGCCACGCGCCCGGCGGAGGACGCGCGGAGATGTGTGAGGTATGGTGGCGAGGTTTCGTGGTCCTGTGCCGGGGCCTGATGGGAGTGGTTAGCCAGCTCCAATAACCTCTCCTTACGTTCTTGGGGCAGCTCTTCGCTATCCACCCCGGGTGGCTGGCCCTCCTGGCCGACTGAACCTGACCTGCCACGTGCCTCGGACAGCGAGACACCATATGAGACATCGCGGATTTGGACTTTGTGGCATTGGACATTGAACTTTGGGATGCAATGGTGAGGACATTGGGACATCCAGGGACGTTGGTGAGTTGGACGTTGGGGTGATTGGGACATAGGACATTTGAGGGGAAATTGGCGACATCTGGGGGACACTGGGGCAATGGAGTGTTGGGGACATTGGAGTCAATGGCGTTGGGTCAGCAAATGCGGCGTGAGGACATTGCGGTGTTGGGAGATTGAGGGACAATTAGATTTCGGACTTGAGCATTGGGACACTGCGACATTGGGAGCAATGGGTTATTGGTGCCTGGACAATGAGACATTGCGACATTAGACGGCATTGGGTCACCACGACATTGGTCATTGATATTTGAAGTAATTGGGACCACTGGTACATTGAGACAATGAGACGGTTGGGACACTGGGACATTTGGCTCGCATTGCGAGCCACTGGGCCAACTGGGATGTTGCACAGATTTGGTATGTTGGGACATTGGGACACTGGAGACTTGAGGGCTTGGGGACATGGTCATTGACGTATTGGGGGCCTTGGACACTGAGGACATGCGGGGACGCAATGATCCATTGGGGACACATGCGTGGACCTGGGACATTAGGACATTATTGGGGACCACTGACGCTTTGTTGGGCCCGCTGTGGGGGGATTTTTAGGCGTCCCCAGTTTTGGGTCCCAGGAGGGGCTTTTAGGGCCCCAGAATGTTTTTGGGGTTCCCCCAAGGCATATTTGGCAATTCCCAAGAGATTTTCGATCCAGCATATTTTTGTTCCTGTGGTTTCTTGGGGTGGATCCCACAGGATATTTTTTGGATCCCACGGTATATTGTGTTGGCTCCAGGGTTAGTTTGTCACCAGGATATTTTATGTTCCCGGGTTGGTATTTTTTGGGGTGTCGCCGATATTTTTGGGGTCCCCAATGTATTTTGGGAGGCCCCAGGATATGCTTTGGGTCCCAGAGAATTTTTTGGTCCCCAGGATTTTTGGATCGCCCAGAAGATTTGGTTCCCAGGATATTTTTGGAGTTCTCTAGATATGTTTGGGATCCCAGTAGCGTATTTTGTCCCAGGACATTTGCTCGAGACCCCATGGATATTTTGGTAATGTCCGGGTGTTTTTGGGCGTAACCTATGGCCGTGCAGGGTCGCGGATTCGGGGGGATCCCCCGCGAGGTCCAAGGTGTTCAGTAGAAGCTGCTCATAACCTGGGACCCCGCGTTGGGAGACCCAACCCCCGGCGCACGACACCCCCAACCCCCCAAGGGCGCGCAAGATTTTGGGGGAGCCACTGGGGGGGTCCCAGAGAGATTTGGGAGTTGGGGTTTGACATTTGGGGCCCCTGAGGGTTTTGTGGAGGCCATGTGGGGGATTTTTGAGAGTCCCCCAGGGGAATTTTTGGGGTTCCTGGCATGATTTTGGTCCCTCAGTCATTTTGGCGTTCTCAGTGGATTTCGCCGTTTCAGGTGGATTTTGGGTTCCCCAGATGGTATATTGGGGTACACCCAGGGTGATTTTGGGGTTTCCTGGGATGATTTCTCGTGGTAGGTTCTCTCAATGATTTGGATGGTTCCCAGATGTATGTTGGGTAGATATGGGTGGGATTTGGGTTCCCAGGGGTGTTTTGGCGGCATGTTTGTCGTGGTTGAGGTATTCCCCTATGGATTTTGGGTCCCTCGGTGTTTGGGGTTCCTGGTGATCTGGTTCTTCCCCATGATTTTGGGTTCACCACGGTGTTTTGGATGATTTGAGTTCTTTTCTCGGGGTTTTTAGGGTTCTCATGGGTTTCTGGTTTTTGAAGGTGATTTGGAGAGTTTTTTGGGGCGTAGATTCTGGGGCGTTCCCAGGAGTGGGTTTTCGGGTAAAGATTTGGGTGTTTTTGTTCTGTGTTTTGGGGTCACTGGTGGTTTTGGAGTGATTTGAGGGTTAGGTTTGGTGATTATGGGTGATTTGGTTATTAGAGGGGGATAATTTGGCGCGGGTATTGGGTTCTCTGGCGTTTTGGGCATTTGTTTTTTTGGGGGTGTTTTGGGCCGTTTTGGGTGGTTTTGTGGTTTTTGGGGTTTCGGAGGTGGTGGTTTTTGGGGATGTTCAACCTCCGATGCGGTAGCAGAACTTGCGCTGCACCCTCTGCAGCGCGATGCAGCTTTTGCGGGCCTAGCTCCGCCACTGCTGCAGTGGACCGCTTCAGCAGCTCCCAACGGCCACTCGGGACACGTTCTGGGGACCCCCAAAACAGCCCACGACCGTCACACCAAAATCACGCCCAAAAGAGCACTCAAATATTCACCCCCAAAATCCACCACCAAACATGCCCACAAATCCCCCAGATCACCCCACAAATCCCACAAAACAGCCCAGTAATCCAGCCCATTTCACCCCAAATATCACCCATGAAAGGCCCAAATCACCCAAAGAAACTCGATCCTAGATTATCACCCTAAAATCACCGCCAGAATCACCAAACCAATACCAAATACCCCCAACAATCAACCAAAATGCACCAGAGTCTACCAAATCAAGCCAGAGTATCCCAAAATTACCCCAAATCGTCCCAAATCAACCCAATATCACCCCCACATCAGCCCAGAATTACCCCAAATCAAGCCAGATCATCCACAATCACCCCAAATTCACCTCCAGGATCACCCAAAATCACTGCAAGCCTCCCCAGAAATCAATCCAAATCACCCCGTAAAAGACCCAAAACATCGCCAGAGTCATCAAAATGACCAAAATCACAACACACCCCACAATCAATCCCAAATTGACCCCAAAATACCCCCAAAGTCACCAAAAATCACCCAACAGCACATCCCATAAAAACAGCCCCAAATCCCTCCAGAGTAAACCAAAGTCACGCAAATAATTCCTCCAACAACAGCCCAAAATCAGCCAAATCAAACCCCAGATTTAAACCCCAGAAAATCACCCCAACATTCACCCAACAGCCCTCCAAACTCAGGACCCCACAATCACCCCAATCAATCATCCCAGAGCCAAACCAAAACAGCCCCAAAATCACCACCAGTTACCAAACGCGCCCAACACCCAAAACAGCCCCCAAATCACCCACAAACAGCCCCAAAAACAGCCCCAATCAAACCCCAAATCAGCCCCAAAACCACCCCAGAGTCACCCCAAAATCACCCCAAAATAAGCCCCAGAGTCACCCCAGATTCTCCCCAAAACAGCCCCGAAATCACCTCAAAATCAAACCCAGGCTCATCCCAAAACAGCCCCTAAATCACCCCAAAATCACCCTCAGAATCACCCCAATATCACTCCCAGAGTCACCCCGAAAGAGCCCCAAAATCAGCCCCAAAATCACCCCAGTTACCCCAAAATCAAACACAGTCACCCCAAAACCACCCCAAAATCAAACCCCAAAATCAGCCCCACAATCAACCCCAAATCAGCCCCAAAATCACCCCAGAGTCACCCCAAAATCACCCTAAAATAAGCCCCAGAGTCACCCCAAAACAGCCCCAAAATCAGCCCCAGAATCATCCCAAAATCAAACCCAGGCTCACCCCAAATCAGCCCCAAAATCACCCCAGTCACCCAAAAATCACCCCAGTCACCCCAAAATCACCCCAATATCACTCCCAGAGTCACCCCGAAAGAGCCCCAAAATCACCCCCAAAATCACCCCAGTTACCCCAAAATCAAACACAGAGTCACCCCAAAACCACCCCAAAATCAAACCCCAAAATCAGCCCAAGACAGCTCCAAAATCACCCTAAAATCACACCCAAAATCACCCCAAAACAGCCCAAAACCCCCCAAAATCAAACCCCAAAATCAAACCCCAAAATCAGTCCAAGACAGCTCCAAAATCACCCTAAAATCACACCCAGTCACCCCAAAACAGCCCCAGAAACCCCCCAAAATCACCCCAAAACCCCCCAAAATCAAACCCCAAAACCCCCCAAAATCAAACCCCAAAATCACCCCAGTTACCCCAAAATCAAACACAGTCACCCCAAAACTACCCCAAAATCAAACCCCAAAATAGCTCCAAAATCACCCTAAAATCACTCCCAGTCACCCCAAAACAGCCCCAGAAACCCCCCAAAATCACCCCAAAACCCCCCAAAATCAAACCCCAAAATCAGCCCAAGACAGCTCCAAAATCACACCCCAAATCACCCCAAAACAGCCCAAAATCAAACCCCAAAATCACCCCAGAACCAACCCAAAACACCC
>NDFG01000128.1:51940-62510 GCA_002167245.1 Sporophila hypoxantha | reverse complement strand
ATTTCATGGAGTTTGGGGGGAGTTTTGGGGGATTGCAGGGGTCAGGGGTTAAGTTTGAAGGGGATGCGGGGATGTTCCAGGGTGGCATCTTGGGATATTTTTGGGCTGGTTTTTGGGATACTTTTGGGGTGTTTTTGTAGATATTTTGGGGTGATTTTGTGGATTTTTAAAGACCACTCACCCATAGCAATGGCCGTTTTGCCCGTGCCTGGCTGCTTGGCGATTTGGGGATGTTTCAGGATGATATTTGGGGATATTTTCAGAATATTTTTGGGGTGTTTTGAGTGGGATTGGGAAATATTTTTGGGATATTTTTGGGGGGATTTTGTGGGTTTTTGGTGTCACTCACCCACGGCAATGGCCGTTTTGCCCGTGCCCGGCTGCCCCGCGATCAGCACAGGGATTTGGGTGGGATATGGGGATATTTTTGGGGTGTTATTTGGGATATTTTAGGGTGATTTTGGGATATTTTTGGGCTCACTCACCCATGGCAATGGCCGTTTTTCCCGTTCCTGGCTGCCCCGTGATCAGCACGGGGATTTGGGTGGGATATGGGGATATTTTTCAGGGTTTTTGGTGTCACTCACCCATGGCAATGGCCATTTTGCCCGTGCCCGGCTGCCCTGTGATCAGCACGGGGATTTGGGGATATTTTTGGGGTGATTTTGTGGGTTTTTGGTGTCACTCACCCATGGCAATGGCCGTTTTGCCCGTGCCCGGCTGCCCTGCGATCAGCACGGGGATTTGGGGATGGTTTTGGGTGGGATTTGGGGATATTTTTGGGATATTTTTGGGGTGTTTTTGTGGATATTTTGGGATGTTTTTGGTGTCACTCACCCATGGCAATGGCCGTTTTTCCCGTGCCCGGCTGCCCCGCGATCAGCACGGGGATTTGGGGATGGTTTTGAGTGGGATTTGGAGATGATTTTGGGTGGGATTTGGGGATATTTTTGGAGTGATTTTGGGGTGATTTTGGGCTCACTCACCCATGGCAATGGCCATTTTTCCCGTTCCCGGCTGCCCCGCGATCAGCACGGGGATTTGGGGATGGTTTTGGGTGGGATTTGGGGATATTTTTGGGATGATTTTGGGATATTTTTGGGCTCACTCACCCATGGCAATGGCCGTTTTTCCCGTTCCCGGCTGCCCCGCGATCAGCACGGGGATTTGGGGATGGTTTTGGGTGGGATTTGGGGATGGTTTTGGGGTGATTTTGTGGGTTTTTGGGCTCACTCACCCATGGCAATGGCCGTTTTGCCCGTGCCCGGCTGCCCCGCGATCAGCACGGCGCGCCCGGCGATTTTCCCCTCCTTGATCATCTCCAGGATGACGCCGGCAGCGCGCCGGGCCGAGAGCTGCCCCACCATGCCCTGGGACACCTGGGGGGGCACCCACAGGGGCTGAACCCCCACGATTTGGGGGTGCAGACCCCTCCCCAAAAGGTACAAACCCCCCCCGTCCTCGTACCTGCCGCGGTTCCAGGGCATCGTCCAGGCCCAGCCCGCGGATGTGGGAGTGGGCACCTGGCAGAGGAATTCGGGGGGGTCACCAGGGGTCCCCCCCATTTTGGGGACCCCCTCAATCCCCCCAAGAAGTTGGGAGCGATCTCCTAAATTCCTGGATCCTTCTGAGCCCTGTTTTCCCAATGTTAGGATCCCACTCCACAAATCAGGGATCATCCAAACCTCCCCAAAAAAATGGGATTGAACCCCCAGAATGGGGTGGGGGTCCCTAAAAAGGAGTGGGGGTTCCCAAATTTGGGTGGGGGTCCCCAAAAAGGGGAGACCCCCCCCAAAATGAAGGGATTGTGTCTCACCAATCCGCTCGATTCGAGTCACGTCCCGAACCTCAGGAACTTTGGGGGTCTGGGAGGGAATTGGGGGAGATTTGGGGTCACTTTTGAGGTCCCTCAGCTCAGCATCTCCCAGATCCTCCCCAGGACCCCCAAATCTCCTTTCAGGACCCCCCCATTTCCACAGAACTGCCCCTAAACCCCTCAGGACACCCCTAAAACCCTCCCCTGTCTGGTCAGGATCCCCCCAAAACTCTGCAAATTTCTTTCAGAGCTTGCTAAACCCCCCCCCATCCCCTCAGGACACCTCAAATCCCAAAAAGAGAGAGTGAACCGCCATAGACTCCCTCCTGACCCCATAAACCCCTTCCCTGACCCCATAACTCCCCCCTGACCATAACTCCTGTCCCGCAACCCCATAACTCCTCCCCTGACCCTGATAACCCATTCTCTGACCCCATAACCCTCCCTTATCCATAACTCCTCCCTGACCCATAAACTCCATCCTGATCTTAATAATCCTTCCCTGACCATACTCCTCCCTGACCAACCCATCCTGACACCAAACATTCCCTGACCCATAACTCCAATTCTGACCGCCATAACTCATCTCTTAATACCTCATCTACCATAACCATTCCCTGACCCCATAAACTCCTTCCCGACCCCATAAACTTCCCTCCCTGACCCCATAACTCCCCCCCTGACCCCATAACTCATTCCCTGACCCCATAACTCCCTCTGTGATCCCATAACCCCTTTCCCTGACCGCCATAACCCATTCCCCTGCCCCATAACCTCCACTTTGACACCCCCAGGTGGTGCCCAGCGTGCCCGCGCAAGGTGTGCCCAGGTGTGCCCACCTTGCACCCCTGGAACAATCCCAATGACCTGGTTACCCCCCAAACCCTGTGATCCCATAAACCCAAACCCTTTCCCCAACCCCATACACTCATTCCCCGACCCCATAACTTCCTGCACCTGACCCCATAACCCTCTCTTCTCTGACCCCCCAGGCTGTGCCCAGGTGTGCCCAGAGTGCCCCAGGTGTGCCCACCTTGCAGCCCTGGGCGTTCATGGGCTGCCAGGTGCGGCGCAGGGCGGCTGAGGGCGCCTCCAGACCCCAACCCCATAACCCATATCCCTGACCCCATAACCCATTCCCTGACCCCATAACTATCTAATCTGACACCCATAAACTCAATTCCCCGACCCATAACCGACATTCCCTAAGCCCCATAACCCCTCTTTGACCCCCAGAGGCCCCCAGGGTGTGCCCAGGTGTGCCCACCTCTGGCAGCCCTGGGCGTCATGGCCGCGCCAGGGTGCGGCGCAGGGCTGGGCTGGGGCAGCTCAGACCGCTGACCCCATAACTCCTCCCTGGCCCCATAACTTCTTCCCTGAACCCCATAACTCATCCTGACCCTACTCCTCCGGTGTCCAGGTGTGCCCCCTTGCAACCCTGGGCATTCATGGCTGCAGGGTGCGGCGCAGGGCGGCGCTGGGCGCGCCTCCAGGACCGCCAACCCCATAACTCATTTTCCTGACCCCATAACATCCTCTGTGACCCCATACCATTCCCTGACCCCCATAACTCCTCAACCTGACCCCATACCCTCTCTTGACCCCCCCAGGCGTGTGCCCAGGTGTGCCCAGGTGCCCCCAGGTGCTGCCCAAACCTTGCGCCCTGGGCGTTCATGAGCCCGCCAGGGTGCGGCGCACGGGCGGGCTGGGGCGCGCTCCAGCAGCTTTTTCCAACCCATAACCCATTCCCTGACCCCATTAACTCTCCCCAGGTGCCCCCAGGTGCCCCCAGGCGTGCCCACCTGCAGCCCCTGGGCGTCACATGGCCGCACAGGGTGCGGCGCAGGGCGGGCTGGGGCGTGCTACACCAGCAGCTCACCCCATAACCCATTCCCTGACCCATGAACTTCCTCCAGGTGCCCCAGGTGCCCCCAGGCGGTGCCCACCTTGCAGCTGGGCGTTCATTGGCCGCCAGGGGTGCGGCGCAGGGCGGGCTGGGGCGGCTCCAGCAGCTCCACCTGGGTGCGCAACGGCGCTCTCACCACGTAGGGCCCCACCAGGACGTAGCGTCTCGCCCCACTCGTCGGCCCGTCACCGCGCCTTGGTCTGCAGCACCTGTGTAGATCCCTCCCATGCAGGGCGGGAAGGAAACGGGGGTCAAGGGGGACCCCAAAATTTTACCCCAAATCCACCCCAATCCATCCCAAAACCTGAGTTAACCTGGTACCTGGGACACCCCAAATCTCAAATCCCAAATCCCAGTTTCTGACCCCGTGCGTCACCCCACAGGGCAGCATCGTGTAGATCCCTCCACTGCAGGGTGGCGGGGAGAAACGGGGTCAGGGAACCCCCAAATTTAATCCTACAATGTCCCCAAAAATCCATCCAGAATCCACCTCTTAGTTTCGAAATTCCTGGGTACCAGGACACCCCAAATCCTCCCAATGCTGACCCCATGGAGGAACCCATGCGGGTCACTCACAGGCAAGCACTGTCTAGATCCCTTCCCACTGCCAGGGCCGGGGGGAGAAACGGCGTCAGGGACACCCAAATTTACCCTAATGTCCCCAAATCCATCTAAAAACCTCAGTTAACCTGGGTACCCAGGACACCCCAAATCCCAAATCCCAAATCCCCAAATCACCAGATGCCTGACCCAGTGGGTCACATCACAGGGCAGCACCGGGTAGATCCGCTCCCACTTTTGTGGGGGATAATGGGGTCAGGGAAACTCCAAATCACCACAAATATCCTCAAATTCGCATCCTAAAATCCAACCTCGAATTCCTGGGTACCTGCGGACATCCAAATTCCCAAATCCCAAATCCCAAATTCCCAAATCCCAAATCCCAGTTCTCAGCCCACGGGTCACTCACAGGGGCAAGCACGCGTGTAGAGCCTCCCACTGCAGGGGTGGCGGGAGAAACGGGTCAGGGACACCCCAAAATTTACCCCAAATCCACCCCAAAATCCATCCCAAAAAACCCCGAGTTAACCTGGGTACCTGGGACCACCCCAAATCCCAAATCCCATGTTCTGACCCCGGTGGGTCACTCACCAGCGCAGCACGTGGAGATCCCAGCAAACTTTTGGGGGGATAATGGGTTCAGGGGGACCCCAAATTCCCCCAAATATCCCCAAATCCATCCACAAAATTCCACCCCAAATCCACCCCGGAATGTGCCTGGTACCTGGGACACCCAAATCCCAAATCCCAAATCCCAAATCCAGTGCTGACCCCGTGGGTCACTCACACGGGCAGCAACCGTGGAGATCCCTCCCCACTTTTGGGGGATAATGGGGTCAGGGGGACCCCCAAATATGATCCTAAATTGTCGCCAAATCCATCCCAAAAATCCCACCCCAAAATCCACCCCGAATTCCTGGTACCCGCGGACACACCCCAAACCCAAATCCCATAATCCCAAATCCCAAAATCCAGTTCTGACCCCAATGGTCACTCACAGGGCAGCACCGTGGAGATTCCTCCATTTTTGGGGGGATAATGGGGTCAAGGGATCCAAATTCACCCCAAACGTCCCCAAATCCACCCCCAAATTCCTGAGAGCACCTGAGCATCCCGGATACTGAGACCCCCAAATCCCGTCCAGGACCCCCCGAAATTCCTCCAGGCCCCTCAAAATCCCCCAGGATCCCCAAAAACCCTTCCAAGGACGGCCCAAAATCTCCCTGGGACCCCCAAATCCTCTCTGGGACCCCACCAGACCCCTCGACAACCCAATCCTCCGGACCCCCCAAAATCCCCTGGGACCCCCAAATCCCCCAGGACCCCCAAAATCTTCCCTGGGAAACCCCAAACCCCGTTCAGAGACACAATCGGGACCCCCCAAATCTGCGCCTGGACCCCCAAAAATCCCCTCTGGGACCTCCCAAACCCTCTCCAGGGACCCCCTAAAAATCACCTCTAAGACTCCGCCCAAACCCATCCAGGACCCCTTACAAACGACTCCCCGTGACCCCCAAAATTCCCCTGGAAGCCGTCCCCAGATCCCCTTCAGGACCCCCAAAATCCCCTGGGACCACATACCCTACCAGGACCCCCCAAAAATCCCCGAATGACCGTTGCACCCGCAAAATAATACCCCCCCGAGCACCTCCCCAAATCCTCGCTGGGACCCCCCTGCAATCCCCCTGGACCCCCCACTAATCCCTCACAGGACCGCCCAAATCTCTCCCTGGGACCCCCAAAATCCCCCAGATCCCCAAATCCCCTCAGGACCCCAAAATCCCCTCCAGACCCCCAAATCCCCTCAGGACCCCCACCCCCCCGGCGACCCCCAAACCCCCATCCGGGTTTGCCGGCCAGTGCATTGTGGGACCACAGCGCCGTGTCTAGAGGAATGATGCCGAATGCCCCTGAACCCCTCCCATGATGCCCTCTTGTTCGCCCGGAGTTTCCCACAATGCCCCCGCGGCTTCGGTTACCCTTGATGGACGCGGGAGCGCTCGCCAAATCCAATTGGGGGAGGGGGTTGGGGGGGGTCCTGGGTGGAATTTGGGGGGTCCTGGAAGGTTCCGCAGAAGGGATGGGGGGTTGCTGGGGAGCTCAGGAGAGATTTTGGGGGGTCCCAGGGGCCGCGCATTCTGGGGGGGCTGGGGGTATTGTCCCAGAGGTCCAGGGATTGGGTTCTCAGGGGGATTTGGGGGTCCCCAGGAAGATTTTGGGGTATTTTGGGGGTGTTTTGGGCATTTTGAGGGTCGTTCTTTAGGATATTTTTTTTTGGGATTTTAAAAGATAATTTTTTGAGATTTTTTTTAGGGGAATTTTTGGGTGTTTCATTTTGAGGAGATTCCAAAGAGTTTTAAGGCATTTTTTTGGTTTTTTAAGGATATTTTGGGGGGTTTTTTTGTTGTATTTTGGGGGGTTTTAAGGTATTTTGAGAGGGTATTTTATTTTGAAGGAGATTCCCAGGGTAGGGTATTTTTTTGGGGGATTTTTTCAGGGAATGTTTTGGGGTTTTTAGGGTATTTTTGGGGGGGGTTTCAAGATATTTTTGGGGCAGGTTTTAGGAATTAGTTTTTTGGGCAGGTTTTTACAATATTTCTTGGAGGATGAAGTTTTAGGTTATTTGGGGGGGTTAGGGTGTTTTTCAGGGTATTTTGGGATTTTTAGGGTATTTTGGGCGTTTTTAGGGTACATTTTTTGGGGGGTTTCAGGAACATTTTGGGGGTTTTTAGGGTTATTTTGGGGGGGCTTTAAGAATTTTTTTGGGCAGGTTTTAGGATATTTTTTTCAGGCGGTTAGGTTATTTTCTGTGGGGGGTTTTAGGGGTGTTTTTTTTAAAGGGTATTTTTGGGATTTTTAGGGTATATTTTGGGGGCTTTTTGGGGGGATTTTTTCAAGGGAACGGTATTGGGGGTTTTTTTAAGGGTATTTTGGGGGGGTTTAAGAATATTTTTGCAGGTTTAGGAAATATTTTTGGGGGGGTTTAAAGATATTTTTTGGCCAGGGTTTAGATATTTTTTGGAGGGATTAGGTTATTTTTGGGGGGGTTAGGGGTGTTTTGAGGGTATTTTTGGAATTTTTAGGGTATTTTTGGGGTTTTTAAAGTATTTTTGGGGGAATTTTCAGGTATTTTTTAGTGTTTTATTCCGGGGGGGGGTCTCAGCGGTCTCAGGGTATTTTCGGGGGTTGTTTTTTTATTTGGAGGGTCTCACCTTTGTTGGCCACCATCCCAGGCCAACCTCGAAGAGCACCACGTTCTCGGGGGCGCCGGCCCCCCCAGTCCTCCAGGGGCCCGGGCAGGGGGAACTGACGGACACCGACGAGCGGGCCAGCGGCATCTGGGGAGCCCAAATTGGCGGAAGGGGGCCGTCACACACGGGGACCACCCGAAAATGCCAGGGGAAGACCCCGGCCCGAAAATGGGAAAGGTGTGGATCCCAAAAATGGGGAGAAAACCCCCAAAAATGGAGGGAAGAAACCCCCCAAAAATGGGGGAACACCTCAAAAATTGGGGAGATCCGCCAAAATTGTGGAGGGGGGCGTCCAAACATGGGGGAACGGGACGCCCAAAAATGTCCAGGGGAGACCCCGGCCCCAAAATGGGAAAGAGTGCGACCCCAAAAATGGGGGGAAAACTCCAAAATGGGGGGAAAAAAACCCCAAAAATGAGAGGGAAAGCCCAAAAAATGGAGGGAGATCCCCAAAATTGGGGAGGGGGTGTAAACAGGAGGCAGGGGAACCCCGCAAAATGGCCGGGGGGTGAGAAACGGGACCCCCAAAATGGTCAGGGGAGACCCGACCGAAAAAAGTGGCGAACCTCCAAAACATGAGGGGAAAACCCAAAAAACTGGGGGGAAAACCCGCAAAAAAATGGCGGAAAATCCCAGAAATTGGGGAGTATCCCAAAATTGGGGAGGGGGGCGTCACCCCGGGGGTCACAGGACCCCCAAAATGGGGGGGAATATTTGGGGGGAGGTTAGAACTTTGACCAACTCGAAATAAAGGTTGGAGTGGGATGGGGGAAAAAAGGGGAGGGTCCTCACAATGAAGACCCCCCCTCATGGACCCCCCTCATGACCCCATAAACTTCCCCCATAGGACCCACCCTCAACCCATGGGACCCCCTCAGACCCCATAACCCCCCAGGACCCCCCCCATAACCCCCTCAGACCCCCCCTCACCCAATGGGACCCCACCTCCCCATGGCACTTCCCCCTCATGACCGGCATAAAACCCCCCCCCAAACAATAACCCCCTCATAGGACCCCCTCACCCATGGGACCAATCCCCTCAGACCCCAATAACCCCCTCATAGGACCCCCCCTCACCTATGGGACCTACCCTCAGAACCCCATACCCCTCATAGGACCCCCCTCACCCATAGGGACCCACCTCAGACCCCATAACCCCCTCAGGACCCTCCTCACGGTTGGGGACCCCCTCAGACCCGATAACCCCCTCATGGCAGCTTCCCCCCTCATGACCGCATAACCCCCCCCTCAATACCCTCCGGACCTTGCCCCCCTCACCGGGAACCCTTCCCTAAAATCCCGCCTCAGGATCCCCCCCCCCCTCACGGACCCCCTCGCCAAAATCCCCCCTCAGCCCTTCCCAATGCTCACCCCCCACACCCAACCCGCCGCTTTGAGGACCCCCCCCCCACCCGGACACCCCCTTCAAGCCCCCCCGATCCCTGCAGCGGCCCTCCTCCCCACCTCAACGGGACTCCCCCGCCACAGGAGCCCCCCCCCGGAAGCTCCAAAACTTCTCCAGACACAAGGAAGGATCCCCCGGGGACCCCCCTCAACCGCCCCCACGGTACGCGAGACATCCCCCAGGAGAGACCGCTCCCCACGGGGGGTCCGGGGGGTCTCTCGGTCCCTGGGGGGGGGGTCTTTGGGGGGGGGGGGTCCCTTTGCCCGCCCCGCCTCCCGCTCAACGCACGCTCCCCGCGCTCCGCAGCTGATGCGGACTGAACCCTCCCACCCCCCGTCCGCGCAGGCCACGCCCCTCATCCCCCCTGCCGCGGCCACGCCCACTCAAGCGCCTGATTGGTCAGACGGGGGTGAAAGAGGGGGGACGGGAGGAGGGCCGGCACGTGGGAGGGGGTGAGAAGGGGCAGCTTAAAGGGGCAACGCCACTTAAAAGGGCAACGGAAGAAATGGGGGAAGGGGATCGAGGGTTGTGAAGGGGGGTGGGAATGGGGGGGGCTCTAGGGCAGGGGGTGGGGGGGCTCTGGGCAGTTGTGGGGCTGTAGGGAGTCCGTGGGGCGGTTTATGGGGGGGTTGTAGGGAGGGTGTGGGGCTGGAATGTGGGGGCAGTGATATGGGGGGCGCCTCTGAAGGGAGGTTATGGGCGTTGGTTATGGGGCAGGCTGGGGCTGGGGGTGGCTTGTGGGGCGGTTATAGCGCAGTTATGGGGTTATAGAATGTCTATGAAGCAGACATGGGGCCTGTGCGGCGTTTATGGGGCTTTTTTGGTGGGGCTTTTGGGGCAGGTCTGGGGTAGTCAGGGGGCTCTTGGGCAGCTTGGTGCTGTAGGAGCAGCGCCATGGGCAGTTTATGGCGGTGGTGAAGACACCTATGGGCAGCTTTACGGGGTTTATGAGGCAAGTTCTGGAGTCGGTTTTGGGAGTTTTGGGGCCGGTTTTGGTGTTTTGGGGGGCCGTCCCCCCCCTCACAAGGGGCCCCCAGGCGGTGCCTGGAGGACCGCGAACCATCGAGAGGAGCGGCAGAGCGGCCGCTCGCCGCTTTGCCCCAGCCCCCTCCGGCCCCCCCCGTAACGTCACTTCCGGCCAGGGAGAGCGGCGAGGCAGCGCGGGAGCGAAGCGGCGCCGCCATGGCAACGGCGGTGGGGGAGGGGAACGGGGAGCTCTGGGGGGGTTTTGTGAGGGGTCTGAGGGGGGGGAGGGGTCCTGAGGGGGGTCTGAGGGTGTTCCGGGAGGGTCCTGGGGGCTTTTTAGGGGGTTCCCTGGGGTGTTTGAGGGTTTCCCGTGGAAGGGGATGGGGGAAGTCCCGGATTGCCTGAGGGGATTCTGAGGGGGTCTCTGAGGGGATTGGGGGGTCTGCTGAGGGGATGGGGAGGTTCTGGGGGGTCTGAGGGGCTCCTGAGGGTTGTCTGGGGGGGTCCTGGAGGTGTTTGAACGTGTTGCCGTGAGGGGATGGGGAGTCCGGATTGCCTGAGGGATTCTGAGGGGGTCTCTGGGGGTGAGGGGTCCCTGGGGGTCTTCGGGAGGTCCCTGGGGTTGTTTGGGGGTCCCTGAAGGTGTTTGGGGGGGTCTGAGAGGA
>NDFG01000127.1:154261-165800 GCA_002167245.1 Sporophila hypoxantha | reverse complement strand
ATTCACCTATTCGTAACCATTGCTTTCCCAACACTGAAAACTACATGTAAGCTGCTCATTGGGGTAACCTCCAAAAGTGTTTAGAACTCCTTATGTAGGCTTGCATTCCATCCCCAATCAATAAAACACATATAGGGAAGAGGGTTCTTCAGGAGATCGCGAGCTTACACCACGTGACAAATTAATTAGCCTGGAGTTATCACATCTATCTTCATCTTTTATTAACTATAGCGACAATACAAAGGAAAGAGATGCGAACTGAGAAGAGTCAAATATTTGCTCCCTCTAGAACTTGCCTTTGGCGTTTAGTCGCCACAATTGATCCTAGGACCAAATTAATCTCTGAGCGAAATAATTCTCTTACTTGAAGGCAAATTTCTCTCCAACAGACAAGAGTGCTTACTTTCTTTCTTGTGTCTGATTTCCTCCTTTTTTTCTCTCAAATATCTTTAATTTACATGGCCCAAATTTCCCTCCATTGGCCCTTCCAAAAAATGAGATCTCTTTGGAGTAATTCAAACATGGAGGGAGGATCATTTCCTTATTATCGCTCCCCCTGGAACCCTCATGTCCAATGGGGTAACTGGGATTTTCCTCGCCTCTGAAAGACCCCCTCACCAAATTCCTTAATGGGGTACACTGGGAATATTCCTCCCGCCCTCTGAAGACCACCATCCGTCGGCCTCAATCCCTCCCAAGTGGATGGGTAAACTGGGATCTTGTATTACGCCCCGCCCATGCCCTCCTGAATCCCTCAACGCTTTTGGGGTAACTGGTGGTTTTGGATATAAGCCATTTCGGGCCTCGGAAATTCCGCCAACTCAATGACCCCGCTCAGCGATCGCCTGGGGGTAAACTTGGGAAGTATCTTCCAAATGGGAACCCTTTGACACCCGCCCCAGTTCCTCTGGGGTTACTGGGATTTTTTTTTGCGCTCCCCTCAAACCTTCCCTCAAACCAACCCGCACGGAGTAAACTGGATTTCTCTTCGTCCTACTGACACCACCTGTCATCACCAGGCTGGGAGGTAAACTGGGGGATTCTTCGCTTCCACCTTTGAAACGACCGGCCTCCAGTTCTACTCTGGTCATGTAAGTCACTGGGATTCTCTTCATGTCCAATTCCCGCCCTCAAGTCGCCCGCTTCAGCTCTTCATGGGGTAAACTGGGATTTTCTTCCATCCTCATGAAACCACCGGGTTCCAAACAATAACCCTCCTGGAAGTAAACTGGCGGATTGTGGTTTCTCCATTCACCCCGGGAAGGCGGCAGTGCTCGCTAGGCCTCTGCTAAGCGTTACGATTAAGAACTGCCCGACAACCATAGAAGAGCATGGTTCAGGTACATAAGAGCTCGGCAATCCTCCTGTGACCTGCGTCTCTCATCTCCTCAATAGGATTAACTGGGATTTTCCTCCCTGCTGAAACCTCCGCAGTTATCTCACAGGTAACTAGGGATCTGTTCATCCATCCCCTCTGAGACCCCATCTACTCCGTGGGGTAACTGGGGAGGGGTTCTTCCTACACCCTCAAACCAGCAAGGAGTAACTGGTGGGATTCTCTCTCTGGGCCCTCTGAAACACCACGCCCCCAGTTCGGTCAAATGGGAGTAACCTGAAAATTAACCCATCCTTCTTTGAATATTTTTATCAGGGCGTTCAACCCGCCAGTATCTCATACCGCACTCACGGATTTTAATCTTCACCCCTTCCCTTTGGAACCCCTCAAACCAGTTCCCTCACGCAAGGGTAACCGTGGAATTTAATCCGTCCCCTCTGAGAACACCCTCATCCTAACACATCCGTGGGGTAAACTGGGGATTTTTCACCGGTACCGACCTTTGAAACCCCAGCTACAGAAGCAAGGGCCTGCCATCCGGTCACTGGGGAATTTTTCCTCTACCCCTCACCGGAAACATCCTCATTTCCCATGGGTAATGAGAGGAGGATTTTGATTTTGTTCCTCGGCCCTCTGAAACCCCTCCAAGGCACCCGGCTGGAGTTGAAAACTGGGCGGAGTAATCTGCCTCTGGCTTGCCGCGGCCAGTAACAGACTGAGGCCTGCCATTGGGAGGTATATTCTGGGATCATCTTACTTCACCGATCATGAGAACTGTGAACACACGGCGCGTCAAAATATTCCAACCCAGCTCATTGTAGTGAGACTGAGATAATCTTTCCGTCAGCCCTTCCGCGAACCCTCGGGTCTTCGGGGTTAAAGTGGATTTACCTCCCTTCTAACAAAGATCCTGAACATCCTCCTCGCTCACAGTAGTAACTTGTGGATTTACGTTCCCCTCAAACGCTTCCCACTCTAAAACCGCTGGAGTAACTGGGATTTCATCACCCCCCTTCTGAAAGCCCTCCACTCTCCCGATGAATAAACCTGGGATTTACTACGCTCTGGTAAACCCTCAGTCTAGCACCCTGGGGTTACTTGGGCACTTTGGCTCGCAGCCTCTAGAAGAACCTACCCCAGTTACCCCTGGTGGTAACTGGGATTTTACACTTTTACCTCCCCTCTAAGACCCCCGCAGTTAACTTGGGATCTTTTTTCTACGCTACACATGCGTGAGACCTACCCCTAGTTGGACCCCAGTTCAGTCATGGCGGTAAACTGGAGTGAATTTCATGTCACGCCTCAACAGCACCCCCCTGCATCCCCATGGAGGTAAAGCTAGGGGAGATTTTTCATCAGCCCTTTGTAACAACTCCGGTCTTCCAGTTCTAGAACAGGGTACTGGGATTTATCTCCTCAATGGAGCACCCGCCAGACTCTCAATGGAGAGAGTAACTTGGGAATTAGACCTACAAAACTCAAAACCCCTCATGTTCCCAAATGGAAGAGTACTGAGATATCTCCCATTAAATCCCTAAACTCCCCCCAGCTCCATTAAACCAGTCAGGAAGTTCCAGCTGCCTGGGACGTGCACGGAACAGGGTTCCTGGTGAGGAAACAGAGCAGGTTTGGCGCCGGTTCTCTGCCGAAGACAGAGCGGGGATTTCTAGGATTTCTGGACACCGGAGATGTGAAAAGGACGGGGGGTGGAGAGAGGGGCACAGAGAACTGCCCTGAGGCTCGGGCTCCTACAGATGCGCTCATCAAAAGAATACAAAAACCACCAAATCTCCCATAGGCCAGGTGCAGCACACCAGAGGGATGTCGCTATCTGGGCACTCTGACTCGTTACTTCTGGGGGTCTCAGGGGGTCTCTGTTGGCAGGGCTTCAGCGGGCGTTCTCTGAAGGCAGCTGGGGAGACTCTCGCAGGTGCTTCTTCAGAGTTCTCTATGGCGGTTTTCTAATGCGGGGGCCGCTCGGGGATTCACTGCCTGGGGGACTTCCTGGAGTGGTCTTAAGAGGCAGTCTTTCTTGGTATGACTCTGGGGCTCAGCTACTGAATGGTTTCCTGGGGGTCTCAGAGGCTCTCGTGGGGGATTCTAAGTGGAGGCATTACTCGAAGGGGTCTCGAGGGGGTCTCATGAGGGTCTCAAAGGGGCAACTCTATATGATTACTCAGGGAGGCGTCCTCTGTGACTCGAACTCACCTGAGGGTTCTCTGGGGATCTCAGTGCTCATCTGAAGGAGGTCATCTGCTGGGACAGGTCTCAGCAGCTCAATCTTGGGGTTTCCTATGCGGGGGCTCTGGGGGTCATTAGAGGCTCTCTGGGTGACTCTGGGGCTCTCTTTGATGGTTTCTGGGGGTCTCAAGGGGCTCATTTGGGGTTCTACTAAGGGGGTCCTTGCTGGGTCTCAGGGGTTTCAGGGGGTTTTTCTGGGGGTCTTCAGGGGCTCCTTAGAGATTCTCAGGGCTCTCTGTGGACTTTCTGAGGGTCCTGGGGAGTCTCTGGAGGTTCTATTGGGGGGTCTCACTGGGGTTCTCAGGGGGTCCCAGGGATCTCTGGGGGTCTGCAGAGCCTCTCTGGGGGTTTCTAATATGGGGGGTCTTCTGGGTCTTGGGGGTCTCGGGGGTCTCTGGGGGTCTCCAGGTGCTCTCTGGGGTTTTCTATCTTGGGGGACTCTGGAGGGTCTGCTGGGGGACCTTCTTGGGGCTTCTCTGATGGTTTCTTGGGGGTGCTCGGAGGCGCTCTCTGGAGCGTTCTATGGGGGGTCTCCTTGGGGTCCTCTGGGGGTCTCGGGGGTCCTGGGTCTCTGGGGTCTCAGGGGCTCTTAGTAGATTTCTCAGCAGGGCTTCCGGGAACTCTCTTGAGGTCTCTGGGGGTCTCAGGGGCTCTCCCCTCTCGGTGACACTCAGGCGGGTCCTGGGGACTCTCGGGGGTTCGTGCGGTCTGGGGGTCTCTGGTGGTCTCGCTCTCAGGGCGGTGCTCCTGGGGGGCTCTGGTCTCAGAGGCTCTCCGTCCAAAAGTGGCTCCATGGGGGTCTTGGGGGTCTTCAGAGGGCTCTCCGGGGGTTCTATGGGGGTCTCTGGGGTCTCAGGGGCTCTCTGGGACTCTCTGAGGGTCTCTGAGGGTCTCTGGGGTCTCAGGAGCTCTCTCGGTGACTCAGGGGGTCTCTGGGGTCTCAGGGGGTCTCTGGGGGTCTCAGGGGTTCCGTGGGGTCTCGGGGGTCCCTGGTCCCCGCGGGAGGGGCACTGTTCCGATCTGGTGACTTTGTCCCTCTGTCACCTGCCAGTGGCACCGCCCTGAGGGACAATCCCCGCCCCTGCAGGAGCTCGCCCGGGCTCGGGGGGTCTCTCCCCGCACAGAGACCCCAGCGGAGCCCCCCGGACCCCACAGAGACCCCAGCGGAGCCCCCCGGACCCCACAGAGACCCCAGCGGAGCCCCCCGGACCCCAAACCCTCCTTTTCCTGCGGCTCGGGGGACACTGGCACCCCTGGGGACAGCAGGGCTGGGTCACAGCTGCACCACGGCGGCCAGACTGGGAGAACTGGGGGGACTGGGGGAACTGGGAGGACTGGGAAAACTGGGAGAAATGGGAGAACCGGGAGAACTGGGAGAACTGGGAAAACTGGAGAACTGGGAGAACTGAGAGAACTGGGAGAACTGGGAGGACTGGGAAAACTGGGAAAACTGGAGAACTGGGAGAACTGGGAGGACTGAGAGAACTGGGAGAACTGGGAGAACTGAGAGAACTGGGAGAAATGGGAGAACTGGGAGAACTGGGAGAAGTGAGAGAAGGGAGAGAATTGGGAAGACTGGGAGAAATGGGAGAACTGGGAGAACCGGGAGGACTGGGAAAACTGGGAAAACTGGGAAAACTGGGAGAGCTAGGAGAACTGGAGAACTGGGAGAACTAAGAGAACTGGGAGGACTGAGAGGACTGGAGAACTGGGAAAACTGGGAAAACTGGGAAAACTGGGAGAACTGGGAGAGCTGGGAGAACTGGGAGGACTGAGAGGACTGGAGAGCTGGGAAAACTGGGAAAACTGGGAAAACTGGGAAAACTGGGAGAACTGGGAGAACTGGAGAACTGGGAGAGCTAAGACAACTGGGAGGACTGAGAGGACTGGAAAAACTGGGAAAACTGAGAGGACTGAGAGAACTGGGAAAACTAGGAGCACTGAGAGGGCTGGGAGGACTGGGAAAACTGGGAAAACTGGGAAAACTGGGAGAGCTAGGAGAACTGGAGAACTGGGAGAACTGGGAGAACTGGGAGAACTGGGAGAACTGGAGAACTGGGAGGGCTGGGAGCTGCTGGCCGTGCCCCCCACCCAAACAGCCTCACTGGGACGTGCTGAGGTGACCCCCGGAGGGACAGAGCCCCCCCATTGCCAGAGCTGCCCCCCGAGTTCTGGCGGGGCTGGGCGGGGCCGGGAGGGAGCCCGGGCGCTTTTAGGGGAGCGGGGAATCCATCAAGAGGCGCCCACCTGTCAGGCTGGCATCTGGAACTAAACGGAAACACTCGCTGGGCCTGACCTCCCTGCCCCGGCCGGCTCGGGGAAAAACCGCGGCCAGCCCCGGGAGCCACGGCACGGCACGGCACGGAACGGAACGGGAGGGGATGGGATGGGATGGGATGGGATGGGATGGGATGGGATGGGATGGAGTGGAATGGAATGGAATGGAGTGGAATGGGATGGAATGGAATGGAATGGAATGGAACGGAATGGAACAGGATGGAATGGAACGGAATGGAATGGAACGGAGAGAAGTGGAATGGAATGGAATGGAATGGAATGGAATGGAATGGAATGGAATGGAATGGAATGGAATGGAATGGAGTGGAGTGGAGTGGAATGGAATGGAATGGAATGGAATGGAATGGAATGGAATGGAATGGAATGGAATGGAATGGAATGGAATGGAACGGAACAGAACGGAGTGGAATGGAATGGAATGGAATGGAACAGAATGGAACGGGATGGAACGGAATGGAACGGAATGGAATGGAGTGGAATGGAGTGGAATGGAATGGAGTGGAATGGAGTGGAATGGAATGGAATGGAATGGAATGGAATGGAATGGAATGGAATGGAATGGAGTGGAATGGAATGGAATGGAATGGAATGGAATGGAATGGAATGGAATGGAATGGAATGGAGCAGAATGGAATGGAATGGAATGGAATGGAATGGAATGGAATGGAACGGAATGGAATGGAGTGGATTGGAGCAGAATGGAATGGGATGGAATGGATGAATGGAATGGAATGGAATGGAATGGAACGGAATGATTGGGATGGAATGGAACGGGATGGAATGGAGTGGATTGGAGCAGAATGGAATGGAATGGAATGGAACGGAATGGAATGGAATGGGATGGAATGGGATGGAATGGAACGGAAGGGAGTGGAGCGGAATGGAATGGAATGGAATGGAACAGGATGGAATGGAATGGGATGGAATGGGATGGAATGGAACGGACGGGAGTGGAGCGGAATGGAATGGAATGGAATGGAATGGAATGGAACGGGGTGGAATGGAATGGAATGGAACAGAATGGAGTGGAATGGAACGGAACGGAATGGAATGGAATGGAATGGAATGGAACGGAACGGAATGGAATGGAATGGAAGGGAATGGAGTGGAGCGGAATGGAATGGAATGGAATGGAATGGAGTGGAATGGAACGGAGTGGAATGGAATGGAACGGAAAGGAACAGAATGGAACGGAATGGAATGGAATGGAATGGAATGGAACGGAATGGAATGGAATGGAATTAAATGGAATGGAATGGAATGGAATGGAATGGAATAGAATGGAATGGAATGGAATGGAACGGAATGGAACGGAATGGAATGGAGTGAAGCGGAATGGAATGGAGTGGAATGGAATGGAATGGAAGGGAATGGAACGGAATGCTGCGGAATGGAATGGAACGGAACAGAACGGAGTGGAGCCGGGAGCCGTGGGGCAGGAGGGCCTGGCAGTGCTGGCCGGGCAGGGAGAGCAGCGAGGAGCCCAGTGGGGATGGGCTGGGGCAGCAGGGCCGGGGCTGCCCGGGCTGGGGGCGAGGAACAGCCCTGGGGGCACAAACCAGCGCAGATTGCACACAATTCACAGAATTCCCAGAATTCCCAGATTTCACAGAATTCACAGAATTCACAGAATTCACAGAACTCACAGAATTCACACAATTCACAGAATTCACAGATTTCACAGATTTCACAGAACTCACAGATTTCACAGAATTCACAGATTTCACAGAATTCACAGAATTCACAGAACCAAACCCCCCAGGAGCTCCCCTGTGTGGGGTTTGGGATGTGTTTGACCCCTCCCCAGCAGGCCAGCCCAGCCCCCAGGGGTAATTCAGCCTTTCCAGCCCCAATTCAGCCTTTCCAAAACACCGAGAAGGGATATCCCACTCTGTCCGCAGCGCTCCCCGGCACTCCCAGCCTGTATCCCGCAGCTCTCCCCGGCACTCCCAGCCCCTCCCCAGCACTCCGCTGTTTCTCCGCCACAGCAGGAAGGCTCTGCAGGCCCCACACAAGCTCTATACTCCTCCCTCCTCCACAGGCAGCCCCCAAAAGATTTCTTGCTTCTCCTTCGTCCTTCATTTCCTTGTGGCTTCTTTGTCTTTTTCTTCTCTCTCTCTTTTTTTTTTTTTTTTTTTTTTGTTTTTTTTTTTTAAGGAAAAATGTTATTATGATTGCTGCTTCTGAGCCTTTGCACGGCTGGGCTCGGGCGTTGTATCAAGCTGGAGGAAGTTATCGAGCTTCGTCTCCCGGATTGTAGACGAAATTTTGATTTTCTGCCGCGCTCAGCATAATGTGGAAATCCTGTTCCGCCCGCGATATTCATGCTGTTTATTCGCGCGGTCAGCGCGGTTCTGGGGGGATAGTGTGACCCCGCCACACGCGCCCGCCCCCCGGCCCCGGCCGCTAAGGAAGTTTCACTCGGAGCGGAGGCCGCAACAAAGAGGCTCATTAACGGGGAGCCAGGGGGAGAGGACACCGGCCCACCGAGGGTTGGGGGGCTGCGCGGGAGGGCTCCGGGCCAGCGGCTCCGGGTCTGGGAGGGAGCAGGGGCGGCTCGGAGCTGCCCGGGATGGTGGAGGGCAGAGAGAGGGGTCCTGTCCCGCGGGCACGGGTCCCGTGCCCATGGAGTGGGGTCCACACACCATGGAGAGGGGTCCCTTGCCTGGAAAGGGGTCCCTGCCAAGTGGAGAGGGGTCGTGCCACGGAAAGGGGTCCCTACGCCGCATGGAAAGGGGTCTGTGGCCATGGAAAGGGGCCTCACTGCCATATGAAAGGGGTCCTTGCCCCTGGATGAGGGTCCCTGCCAATGGACGAGGGGTCGTGCCCATGGAGAGGGTCCCTGCCCATGGAAAGCGGCCCTGCCCAGCGGGAAGGGGTCCGTGCCCATGGAGAGGGGGCCCTGCCCATGATGTAGGTCCATCGCCATGGAAAGGGTCGTGGCCATGGAAAGGGGTTTCCCTGCTGCACGGAAAGGGATCCAGTGCCCCATGGCAAAGGGATTGTGTGCTCGTAGAAAGGGGTCCTGCCTCGGGAGGTGGTCCGTTGCCTACCATGGAAAGGGTCCCCCTTGGCCATGGAGAGGCGGTCCCTGCCCATGGAGAGGGGTCCCTGCCATTGAGAGGGCCTAGGCCCATGGAGAGGGCCCTGCCATGGAAAGGGGTCTGTGGCCCCATGGAAAAGGGTTCCTGCCCATGGAAAGGGGTCCCTGCCCATGGAAAGGGTTCCGTCGCTCATGGAGAGGGATCCCTGCCCACGAATAAGGGGTCCCGCCATGGAGAGGGGTCTGGCCATGAGAGGGGTCCCTGCCCATGGAAAGGGTCTGTGCCATGGAAAGGGGTCCCTGCCATCGTGGAAAGGGATCTGTGCTTGTAGAAAGGGGTCCCTGTCCACGAGAGGGTCCGCTGCCCGAACAAGGGGTTCTGTGCCCCATGGATAGGGGATCCCTGCCATGGAAAAGCGGGCCCTGCCCATGGAAAGGGGTTCCGGCCCATGTGAAAGGGGTCTGTGCCCAGGAAAGGGGTCCCTGCCCATGGAAAGGGATCCGTGCTCATGGAGAGGGATCCCTGCCGCACGAAAAGGGGTCCCTGCCCATGGAGAGGGGTCCCTGTCTGCAAAAAGGGGTCCTGCCCATGGCAGAGGGGTCACCCTGCCCATCCGGAGGAGGCTCCGTGCCCAGGAAAGTGGGTACCTGTCCCATGGAAAGGGGTCCGCCCCTGGAAAGGGGTCTGTGCCCATGGAGAGGGGTCCCTGCCCATGGAAAGGGGTACCTGCCCATTGGAAAAGGGCTCCCCTGCCCATGGAGAGGGGTCTGTGCCCGATGGAGAGGGGCTCCGTGCCCACAGGAGGGCTGGACCGATGAGAACTCCAGGGTCCCTTCCAGCCCAACCACTTCCGTGATTCCCCAGTCCCTGTCGCCACCCCTGAAAGCGTGGCTTGTGGCCCGTGTCCTGCCAGGGACATCCGAGGCCAGGCTGGGTACCCGAGGTCCTGCAGGGCGGGATGAGAGCAGTTTTGGGATTCGGGATCCAACACTGGAATCCATCCATCCGCTATTTGGGATCCACCTCTGGAATGCACCCATTGGGATCCACCTGAATCCATCCATTCGGAATCCTGAATGCATCTTATCCATTTGGGATCTCACCCTGAAATCCATCCATTGGGGATCCACCCTGATCCATCCATTGGGGATCCACCCTGAATCGACAAAAACCATCCCAATTGGGGATCCACCCTGAATCCATCCATTGGGGATCCACCCTGATCCATCCATCTGGGGACCCATCCCAAATCCCATCCATTGGAATCCTGAAGCATCTATCCATTGGGGATCCATCCTGAATCCATCCATTGGGGTTCCTGAATGGCATCCATTGGGGACCCGCCTGAATGCAATCCATTGGGGATCCATCCTGGATATATCCCATTGGGGATCCTGAATGAATCCATCTAATTGGGGATCCACGCCTGAACATTCCATCCGGGGATCACCACCCTGACTCCATCCATTGGGGATCCTGAATCCAGATCATTGGGTATCCACCCTGAGTCCATCCATTTGGGGATCCACCCTGGATACTTTTTCGGGGGGATCCATCCTAAATCATCATTGGGGGATCCTGAATGCAATCCATTGGGGATGCAGGCCTGAAGTCCATCCATTGGGGAATCCCCGTCCCCGAATCCATCATTAGAGATCCATACCCGAATCCCATCCACTCCGATCCACCCTGAATCCATCCATTGGGGACCCACCCTGCATTCCCACGGCCAGCTCCACGGCTGCAGTGGCCCTGTCCCCCGTGTCCCCGTCTCGGCCTCTGACCACCTCCCTGTCCCCTCCGTGGTGCTGTTCGTCCGGAGGGATCCCTGCGTAATCCATTCCCTGCTCCACTCGCCCTGCACCCTCCAGTTCGCGCTCGCCCTGGCTAAAGGTGGAGGGGACATTCCCTGGCGTGACCCGAGCCCGGCAAAGCGAATTAAAGAACCTAAAGAGAATCGGGCTCAGCAGTGGGGGGAGCAAGCTACCGACGCCGCCCGAAGTGGCCAGCGTGGGTGAAGCTCCGGCTCCTCTCCTGCAAGGGCCGGCTCATTGTCACACAACTGGCTCTGGGTGTCCCCGCAGCCCCTCGCGGGGACATGCATGGCGAGCTTCCCTGCGCTCGGAATAATGTCCTGGCATCGCTCAGCGACACGGGCGGCACCGCGGGGAAGGAGGGAAAGGAAAAACGGGCGGAAAGAGTGGTTTTAGGGAAGAAAAGAAATAAAATAAAAATAATAAAGGAAAAAAAAAGGAATTGGAAAGAGACAGGAACCGTCGATAAAGCTCGGCTCTGTGCTCGGCTCCTCTCCGCTGCTCCTCTGGGTTTAAGTGACTCTGCTTCTTTATGGAAATCGGAGAGGCGGTATTAGAAAGGGGAGAAAAAAAAAAAAAAGCCACCAAGAACACAGAGAGCTTCCTTATTCTATGGAGACAGGTTGTCAGGAATCATTTGACTGAGTCCGTTTGTCTCCAATTGCTTTTTTTTTGTCGCCTGTCAAGTCAGGCCTCAGGACATGGATCAAAGGAGAGGCGCCGAGCGCTCGCTGAAAACTTCTGACATCCCTTCTCGGAACAGACGGCGCGAGTGGCAGAGAGACAGTAGCAGAGGCAGCAGCGAG
>NDFG01000127.1:88614-100591 GCA_002167245.1 Sporophila hypoxantha | reverse complement strand
CAGCCCTGGAGCTGCAGAGGAAAACTCCCCCCTTGTGCAGGATCCCTGCTGCAGCAGCAGCACAGCTGGCACTGCAGGAGGGCTGAGCCCCCATGGGATGGGGCTGTGCCACCCCCTGACACACAGAGTGCCAGGGRATYTTCTSACTCTYMCASTGRTGGTTTGTATTACTGCATTGMTTTTTTGTTTGTTTTTGTTTTGTTGGTTTGGTTTTTAAAAATTTTTCTTCCCTATTAAAGAACTGTTATTCCTGCTCCCGTATCTTTGCCTGAGAGCCCCTTCATTTCAAATTTACAACAATTCCGAGGGAGAGGGGGGTTTACATTCTCTATTTCAGGGGAAGCTCCTGCCTTCCTCAGCAGACACCTGTCTTTTCAAACCCAGACACCCTGCTGGAGCAGCTGCCTGCCAGGATGGGGCTGGAGCYAATTATCCCAGCTCTGGGTCAGCTCCCACAATTTGTCAGACAAGGAGAGGAAAGGAAGGTCAAAAAGAGCCTCCTGTGGGAGGGGAAAAAAAAAACCCTGTTGTGCTCCTGCTCAGCCTAATCAGGACTTGATGTGGGAGAAAGATGGATGGGGTGGATGAGGAAATAAATGYAAACAGGTCTGGGAAAGCCAAGGAGCTGCAGCACCTGTTTGTGCTCAGGGGCTGCAGGAACCAGGTGGGAAAGGCTCTTTTATGGCCTCAGCACACCCAGAATGTTCCACGGGGTCAGCTGAGGGCCTTTCCCAGCTGGGAAAGGGGATTCTGCCAGGTCAGGGGATCAACACACCCCAAATATTCCACAGGGTCAGCTGAGGGCCTTTCCCAGCTGGGAAAGGGGATTCTGCCAGGTCAGGGGATCAGGACACCCCAAATATTCCACAGGGTCAGCTGAGGGCCTTTCCCAGCTGGGGAAAGGGGATTCTGCTGGGTCAGGGGATCAACACACCCCAAATATTCCAAAAGGTCAGCTGAGGGCTCTTCCTAGCTGGGAAAGGGGATTCTGCTGGGTCAGGGGATCAACACACCCCAAATATTCCACAGGGTCAGCTGAGGGCCTTTCCCAGCTGGAGAAAGGGGATTCTGCTGGGTCAGGGCCTCAACACACCCCAAATATTCCACAGGGTCAGCTGAGGGCTCTTCCTAGCTGGGAAAGGGGATTCTGCTGGGTCAGGGGATCAACACACCCCAAATATTCCATAGGGTCAGCTGAGGGCCTTTCCCAGCTGGGGAAAGGGATTCTGCTGGGTCAGGGCCTCAACACACCCCAAATATTCCAAAAGGTCAGCTGAGGGCCTTTCCCAGCTGGGGAAAGGGGATTCTGCCAGGTCAGGGGATCAACACACCCCAAATATTCCAAAAGGTCAGCTGAGGGCCTTTCCCAGCTGGGAAAGGGGATTTTTGCCTCAGGACACCCCAAATATTCCACAGGGTCAGCTGAGGGCCTTTCCCAGCTGGGAAAAGGGAATTCTGCTGGCCCAGGGGATCACTGCCTGTCTCTTATACACATCTAGATGTGTATAAGAGACAGGTAATGGGTGGGCTGAGGGCCCTTCCCAGCTGGGGAAAGGCGATTTTGCCTCAGGACACCCCAAATATTCCACAGGGTCAGCTGAGGGCCTTTCCCAGCTGGGAAAAGGGAATTCTGCTGGGTCAGAATACCCCAAATATTCCACGGGGGATTCCAAGGCGATTTTGCCGGGTCAGGGCCTCTCCCAAAACAGAGCAGGGCATTGTCCATCCTACCAAAAGCTGGGATTCAGGGGGTGCAGTGCAGGGGAGTTTTAGGGAGGAGCTGGGGAGAGCCCTGGGATATTGCCTGTTCCACCCTTCCAGGTGGGATCCCCTAAATCCACACCACASTGGGGACATTTCCTGTGCTGGCTGTGACACCACGGATGCGGGAGCATCACCAAGAGGATTCCTGAGAGAACAGGGAAAAAATTCCCAGCAGAACACCCAGATTTGGGGCCCCTTTGGGTTTTTTTCCTGCTGTCCCTGCTCTGGTTCAGGGCTGAGCCTCTGCCTCTGGTGGGTGATGTAGTGGAGATAAATATGAAATATGAAATACGAAATATTCAATTTTAAACCAGGTTAGTGGAGCAGAACAAATGGCTGCTCACAAATGAGATTATCCAGGGAATTCAGCCTGAATTTCTGCCGGCACATCCCYGCTCCTGGAGGTGGCAGCTGTTTGTAGGGTTCCAGTGAACAGGTGAGTCGGGGTTTTTTTAGGAAACCACCTGGTTTTGGTTAAACAAGCCCTTGTGAGCAGGGAAATATTTCARTGGGACATTGGTTCCTCTGGGGCTGCTGTGTTCCTTAAAAACTTCCTCAAGGGAATGGGATAGAGGGAATGGGATAGAGGGGAGTGGGATAGGGGGCAATGGGATAACAGGGAATGGGATAGAGGGGAATGGGATAAAGGGAAATGGATAGAGGGGTGTGGGATAACAGGGAATGGGACAGAGGGAATGGGATGGAGGGGAGTGGGATAGAAAGGAATGGGATAAAGGGGAATGGGATAGAGGGAATGGGATAGAAAGGAATGGGGTTGAGGGGAATGGGATGGGGGAATGGGATAGGGGGGAATGGGTTAACAGGGAATGGGATAGAGGGGAGTGGGATAGGGGAGAGTGGGATCGAGGGGAATGAGATTAGAGGGAATGGGATAACAGGGAATGGGATGGGAGGGTGGGATAGAAGGGAGTGGGATAGGGGTAATGGGATAAAGGGGAATGGGATTGGAGGGAATGGGATAGAGGGAAATGGGATGAGGGGAATGGGATAGAGGGAATGGGATGGAGGGGAGTGGGTTAGAGGGGAATGGGATAAGAGGAAAATGGGATAACGGAATGGGATGGGGGAAATGGGGTAGAGGGGAATGGGATTAGAGGGGATGGGATAGAGGGGAGTGAAATAACAGGGAATGGGATAGGGGGAATGGGAGGCGAGAATGAGATAGGGGGAATGGGATAGGAGGAAAATGGGATAATGGAATGGGATGGGGGAAGTGGAGTAGAGGGGAATGGGATTAGAGGGAATGGGATAGAGGGGAGTGAAATAACAGGGAATGGGATAGGGGGAAATGGGATAACAAGGAATGGGATGGAGGGGAATGGGATAGAGGGAATGGGATAGGGATAAAATGGGATAGAGGGAATGGGATAGGAGGAAAATGGGATAACGGAATGGGATGGTGGAAATGGGGTAGAGGGGAATGGGATAGGGGGGAATGGGATGAGGGGAATGGGATAGAGGGTGTTGGATAGACGGGAATGGGACAGAGGTTCCACTTCCACGTGAGCCATCCTAAAGCCAGGCTGAAGCTCCCAGCCCCAAGCCCTGCCCTGCCCAGTGCCCCCACAGCTTTACGCCTCAGCACAGAATTAATAATATTTATAAAAAAAATAACATTCCAGGGAACAAAAAGCAGCTGTTGGCCGCTGGCTTGCCATCAGTGTTTTACTCCTCCAGCTCCAGATTATTACAGAATATGATTCGTTTGCCAGGGGTGAATTTCAGCTGGCAGAGGAGAATGCCTGCTAAAATTCAAATACATGTAAGTTTATATGACTCCTTATATTATAATTTAAAAATTAAATATAAACTTCCAAACCCATCCCTGTTGTAGTGTTGCTTTTCGCGCTTCGATTATCCCTGCTACACACGCTGTATAAGACAACAGAAAGTATTTTAAACATTTTACATCCAACACTGCTTCGCCTGAAGGGCTCGCGTATTTCAGCAGAGGAGAGACGTGCGTAAACTCATGAATTAAACTATATTAGAAAATCTATTTATATATTTATTAGTTAATATGTACTTAAATATAAATAAATATACTTTAAACCCATCCCTATATTTTGCTTCTTATAATGGCACTTCCTGCAACTCTGGATCTGGAGCACAGCTATACCATGTATGTAAAAAACAAAAACGCTATATTGCTAAAAATTGTCCGTCACCTACTAATTAGCGTGTTTACTTTTCTGTTGTTAATACTGAATAAAGTCTTCTCGAGAATCCTTTTAAAATTTTAAACACCTACTTTAAACATTTCCCTAATTCCTACCTCATAATTCGAAGATCAAAAACATTAAGTTAGGCAGTTCGTATCATCATTTCCTTGGGCTATGGTGGTGATTTCAGTTGGCAGGCAGCGATGAATTTGAGCTGCTCAAAATAAAATATGAACTGTTATAAGTAAATCAGTTATTTAATTTTATATGTATAAAAATATAAAATAAATGTTTTATTTAATATAAACACACACTGTTAAATTTATATAAATTCATTAATTATTTCTATTAAATATAAATCAATAAGAAAACATTATATTAATCTAATTATCATTTCTCTTAAATATCATTAAATATAAACTTTAAACGCTATCCACTGTGTTTTGCTTCGCTGATATCGCCTGGGTCTGGAGCTGGCACTACGTGGGGAGGTGACAAACACCAGGAAGGGCTGGGTGCTGTGAGAATGTTGCAATATTTTAGAAATATTATTAAATATATAAAAATATATTTATATCTGTATATTCTATATTCTATATTCTATATTCTATAATATATAACATATAATGTTATATATATTTTATATGTATCTATATAAATATATTTCTATATATTTCTATATATATTTCTATATATATATATAAAATATATCTATATTTATATATAGATATTTTTATTTATATATATATTTATATATATATATATTTTTTTTTTTTTAATATATATTTATATATATATATGGGAAACCTTCCCCAGTGCTCAGCCCATGAACCAAACTGGGGAGGCTGCGGAGGGTGAAGCCTTGGCCACCAGACCCTTACTGGGCTTTACTGGGCTGGAACTGGAGCTTTGGGGTGGGGAGCACTGAGATTTTGGTCCCTGCCCTGGCTGGGGAGGAAGTTTTGGGGTAGAAGCTCCTGGGGAGGGCAAAGCCTTGGCCACTGCACCCTTACTGGGCTTTACTGGGCTTTACTGGGCTGGAACTGGAGCTTTGGGGTGGGGAGCACTGAGATTTTGGTTCCTGCCCTGGTTGGGGAGGAAGTTTTGCGGTAGAAGTTCCTGGGGAGGGCAAAGCCTTGGCCACTGGACCCTTATTGGTTTGGAACCAGAGCTTTGGGATGGGGAGCATGAAGAGTTTGGTCCCTGCCCTGGTTGGGGAGGAAGTTTTGGGGCTGGAGTTCTGCTGTTGGAAGCCCCAGGAGGCCCTGTTTGGTTTGGGGCCGATGGGACAGAGCCTGCTGCCCTAAATGGGTGCGGCCTGCTGGGTTTGGGGTGCTGTGGCATTCACATCCTCTGAATTTCACATCCTCTGAATTTCACATCCTCAGAAAAATCCCTTCACCCAGGACTTGTCTCCTGGGAAGCTGAGAGGCCTCAGAGAAAAGGAAAACAATTCTTATCTCATTTGCTTCTCCTGTGTTTTGCCCCTTTGGAATGTGTTTGGAGATTGTTTGCCCACAGGTGATTGTTTCATTGGATTCTGCTGTGGGTTGTTTTCACTCTTTGGCCAACTGGGGCCAAGCTCTGTGAAGACTCTGGAAAGAGTCATGAGTTTTCATTATTACCTTTTCAGCATTCTCTAAGTATCCTTTCTCTATTCTTTGGTATAGTTTATTATAGCATTGTTTGATATATAATATAGTATCATAAAATAATAAATCAGCCTTCTGAGAGCATGGAGTCAGATTCGTCATTCCTCCCTGCCCTGCAAGTACAATAGCGTGGGGCAACCAGGAAACACAAACTGGGGCTCCTCCAGGGCTTTGGCCTCTGGAGAACCCAACCATTCCCGCCCCTGCAGGGCACCAGGGGCTCAAGGACTCAGCAGGGGCTGCCCCGGGCTCAAGGAAAGGCAGGGCAGCACACACAGCCAGAGCAGGCAGCTCCAAGGTTCCCATCCCAGCATAAAAATCTGGGATTTGATCTGAAATCTGGTTTTACACCCATTCTGTGGGTGGAGGGATCCTCTGGGGTCAGTAAAATGATCCTCCATCCCTCAGAGGAGGGGAATCAGGCTCCAGGGAGCATTTTCTGCTGTGGAATTCTCCCCTTGGGTCACGGATCCCCTGCCCTAAATCAGCTGGTCCTGCAGACCCTCAGGKTGATCCCATTCCCATTTCCACACCTCCCACCAGCCCAGGGTGCTCCAAGCCGGCCTTGGGCACTTCCAGGGATCTCCAGCTGCTCTCCCAGGGCCTCTGCAGCGCACAGCCAGGAACTTCCTCCCAAAATCCCACCTAAACCTTCTGTCTTCCAGGGAATTCCCATTCCCATTCCCCATTCCCATTCTCATTCCCATTCCCCATTCCCATTCCCATTCCCATTCCTCATTCCCATCCCCATTCCCATCCCCATTCCCCATTCCCCATTCCCATTCCCATTCCCCATTCCCATTCTCCATTCCCATTCCTATTATTTCCCATTTCCCATTTCTATTCCCCATTCCCATTCCCATTCCCATTCTCATTCCCCATTCCCATTCCCATTCCCATCCCCATTCCCCATCCCCATTCCCCATTCCCCATTCCCCATTCCCCATTCCCCATTCCCCATTCCCCATTCCCATTCCCCTACTGTCCTTGCACACCCAGGTCCTTCACAAATAATTCAAATTTCAGGCAATTCACCCTTGCTGAAGCTGCCAGGTGGGGAAAGATTTTCTGCTGGTCTTGCAGCTCCTTCCCATGGAAAAGGATTATCTCAGGTGGGTAAATGTAATGCAAATGGAATGTTAAGAAACAAAAAGTATTCTAACAAAATTATCAATCCTAATTCTTATTGCTCTTTCTTTTCATTACTAAATAATAAATTTATTAATTTATTAAATTTTTAAAATATTAAATTTTAAATTAATTTATAAAATAATTTAATTAATTATTAATAAATAATTTATATTTTTTTTATTTTTAATTTTAAACCTATTTTACCTTTCTACTAATCCTAACCTCACAGCAAAAAATAAAACATTAGTAATTAAACCAACACTGAAGCCTACCGATGGAATTCCTTTTGTGGGGCCGAGTGCTGCAGCCCTGAACGAAATATCCCCAAAAATCCACATTTCTGTGGAATTCTCCCACGATCCCAGATTGCTCCAAGGCTTTTTATCACCCCCCAGGTGATGCTGAGAAGCCAAAAATACTCTCTGGGGTTTTTTGGGGGGAGAAATCTGATTTTTTTTGGGTGTAAAATTTCAGCGCCTTCAATGCCTGGCTCAATCGCAGCACCGGAGAGAGAGATATTTGGAAATATCCCCTCTGCACCAGGGAATATTTGTAGAAAAACATTGGAGAAATCTCAGGTTGGAAGTGAATAATTTGGAGGTTTTTGTTTGACTTCCATTCTCTTCCTGCTGGTGAAATGAACAGAATAGCAGCGAGGGCTGTTTGGTAACCTGCCTAAAAATGGAACAGCTTTGGGAAAACCACTCCACAAGTGGATTGTCCCAGGAGAAGGATTAATTGCAAGCTCCCCAGCCCCATTGGCTGCCGGCCCTGGTGGCTTTTTGACACCGACATCGCTAGGAGAGGTCATTTCTACACCTACAGAAGAATCTCCTGCCATTAAAGGATTTTCCTGCTGAAATCCACCCCACAAACACAATTCCCCCATTGTTTATGGGAAATGGATTGCTCTGGAAAAAGTCCCTTCACCAGGAATGCCAGGGAGTAAAAACTTCAAAGCTGACACAAAATCCTTTTTAAGAGTTTTGGGTTTTTTTCCCCCCACAATCAAAACTTTGACATCATCCGTGAGATAATCACAAAAACGGGTTGAAAAATCCCAGAAAACATCCAAGATCAAAACCAAAGCTCCACTAAAATGAACGGTATGGAGGTGTTATTCCCTGTTGTAATTCCGGGACAGTTCGCGGATTGTTTTCTGGCAGGAGAGGAGAGGGGGGAAGCTCACAGATGGGTGAGAATTCCTTCAGACATTCCCTGAGTCAGGGCAGGGACAATCCTGGAATTCGGCCAACGGAAATCCGCGCGGCTGCATCCCTGGCTCGGCTCCAGCCGGGATGTAACCCGTTTCACACTCAGTCCCCCTGGGAAAGCTGAGCTGGGAGGATGCGCCGTTCGCCGAACACCCGAACAGCGCCCGTGACCCGGCCACGGAACCGCGCGGGAAACGGAAGCCCGCCGCGGCTGCCCCGGCCCCGGCCGGGCTCGGGGGGTTTTGAGCTGTCAGCGCGCGTCGGCTGCCGGTTGCGCGTCCGGTTATCCCACAGCTCCGGTTATTGCCCCAGCGAACGCTCGGTTATCCGACAGTCTTCCCGGCAGCTTATCCGTTCCGACAGCTCCGGTTAATTCCCGACCTCCGGTTATACCCACAGCTCGGTCATCCCACAGCTCCGGTTATCCCGACAGCCGTTACCCCAGCTGTTATCCCACGAGCTCCGGTTATCCACAGCTGCCGGTTATCCCCGACAGCAGCGTTACCAGCCGTTAATCCCCACGCTCGCCGGTCATCCCACAGCTCCTGGTATCTCCGACACGCGGTTATCCGACAGCTCCGGTTATCCCCACAGCTCCGGCTATCCCCACAGCTCCGCTTATCCGACAGTTCCGGTTATCCCGCACAGCTCCGGTTTATCCCGCACAGCTCCGGTTATCCCGACGCTCCGGTATCCCCACACTTCCGGGTTATCGCCGGACATGCTCCGGTTAATCCCCAGCAGCTCCCGTTATCCGACCAGCTGCCGGACGGGCGGACACAGCCCGAGCTCCCGCGTGGCCGGCGGGGACGGAACGGAACGGAACGAACGGGAGCGGGAACGAGAAGTGGGATGGAATGGGAGATTGGAAGGGGAGCGGGACGAGAAACGGGAAGAGGAATGGGATGGGAAATGGGAGTGGAATGGAATGGAATGGGAATGAATGGAAATGGGAATGGGAGTGGAACGGGAACGGGAAGAGGAATGGGAATGGAAAACGGGCAGCAGGAAGGAACGGAAAAGAAGGAATGGGAATGGAATGGAAGAGTGCCGGGATGGGCACAGCGGAGCGCGGCCCCGGGGCTCGCCCTCCGCCAGAGAGGGAGGAGAAGAGGGAAAAATAAATCCCCTGGAAATTGCCACGGGAGCGTCAAAGGGGGATTGCAGTGTGGGATAGGAGTGGGAACGGAATGGGTGAATGGAATGGGAAGAATTGAATGGAATGGGACAGTGGGAATGGGAATTGGGAAAAGGAAATGGAAATGGGAATAGGAGAATAGGGAATTGAAGAATGGAATTGGAATGGGGAATGGTGAAGATGGGAAAAGAATGGGGATATGTGGAAATGGATTGGAATGGGAATGGAATGGGAATGGAATTGGATAGGAATCAGGAATGGATGGTGAGAATGAGAAAGAGAAATGAGAAGAGAATGAGAATGGGAATGGGAATGGGTAATTTGGGAATAAGAGGAATAGAAACAGTAATAGGGACAGAATTGGGAACAGGACAGGAATGGGATGGGAATAGGAAGAGGAAGAGGAATAGGAATAGATTTGCAGGATGCATGCAGGAATAGGAAACAGAATTGAGTGCAGGAATAGGAAGGAATAAGGAATAGGAAATTGGCAGCCAGGAATTGGAATAGAGCAGAACAAAGTAACAGAGATAGGAAATAAATAGGAATAATAAGGATAAGGGATGGGAATAGGAATAGAAGATAGGAAATAGGAATAGTGAAAGAATACGAACAGGAACAGGAATTGGATGCAGGAAGAGCCACCCCAAGCTGTGATTCCCAGGGATGAGTGGAACCAGGACCAAGATGTGGGGCTCAGCTGCTCATCCTGTCCCATTCTTGTGGGTCACAACCCCTCTGTGCCATCTGCCCCCCGCCCACACTGGAGCTCGGATGCAGGGTGGCATGACGTTGGCGAGGCCCTCATGAGATCATGGAAGTGAATCATGAGATGAGTCATGAGAGAGAATAATGGAATGAATCCCAGGCGAGTTTGGTTGGACGGACCTCAAAGCCCCTCTGTGCAACCACCCTGACTGTGGCAGGGACATCTTCACCATCCCCAGGCTCTCCCCAGCCCCATCTCAGCCTGGCCTTGGCACTTGCAGGGATCCAGGGGCAGCCGACAGCTGCTGCTGGGAAATGCTGCCACACCCTTCACGAGGGAGGAATTTTCTGCACAGAGATATCCCATCTGAACTGGTTCCTCTGTCACTTTAGACGACCGTTTTCCCTATGGTCCTGGACGCCTCCATGCCGTCATAAGCAAACCGCTTGCTCTGAGCTGGCCTGCTGCACTGGAGCCAGTGTTTAAGCCCAAAACTCAACTCGTTGGCTTAAAAACTCTCGTCAAGGACGAGCAGAGAGCCTCAAGGTTGGGGATGATTCCTGACTGGATTGTGCCGATGGGGTTCATCTGTAGTGTGCGAGCGTATTTATTTTTTAATTTTATTGCACAGAGATCTTGGCTGAGCAGATGCTTGCAGATCCGAAGCGGGCGGGATCAGCCCTGATATGCAGAAAATCAGAGTGGTGGGAAGGAGGCGCCACGTTGCCAGGCGATGGAAGAGAGCATGAGATGCAAGCAGGCGGAATGTGCCTAGAGAGCAAGCTGCTGCACAGCACCTGGCAGGAGCCTCGCTCACCCAGGCCTGGGAGATCACAGCTTGGGACAAAAGAAAAGGACATTTTAAAATTAATTAATGAGGTTTTTTGTGGTTTGGTTTGGGTTTTTTTTTTTTTTTTTGTTTTGTTTTGTTTTGGTTTTTTTTTTGGTTTTTTTTTTTTTTGTTTGTGTTTTTAGTTTTTTTGGGTTTTTTTTTGAGTCTGTCTTACCGCCTCTCAGGTTCTACCAGGATTCTTGGGAAAATGTTTGTCTCTCCCTGGGTGTGTTTTGGGGCTCTATCCCTTCATCCTCAGAGTGTTTGGTGAGGATGGAACTAGAGAAGCCTTATAAATATGATTGCCTGAACTTAAGATTTTGAAAATATAGAAACTAATATAAGCAAGATTGAAATGAAGGCAACCTTTGGAGATTCTTTAGTACTGGAACAAGGGGAAAACAATGGATGTGGGCGAGAAGGTAGATCCCCTTTTGAGTGAAACACACCCTGCTCCTATGACAGGCAAGTCCAAAGAGGTCAAGAAGCGAACCCTGTCCTGCTTGGCAGAGGGGTTAAAGAGGAGTTTTTAGCGTTTAAAGTGATAAACACAATATGATAATTGTAGTGGTTCTTATAGGCTGTATGTAAATGTGATAGAATTAGTATCTTGTATAGATTGGTTAGTGAGAATTCGAGAACATTCAACACAGAAGATGATTTTAAGTAATCTTAACGGGAACTTCGCTTCTCTTGTTCGCTCTTTTCTTGCTCTTTCTTGCCCCTCTGTATCTTTTGCTCTCTCTCTTCACTCTCTCCTCTACTCCTTCTCTTGGCCCTGGCTCTGAGCTGTGGCTGGCAAAGCTCCCGCAGGGCCCTGCAAACCCAGGCCCTGTCTAATAAACTCAAGGGTCCTACCCAGCTTGCAGAAGATTTCCACTCTCTCGTCCATTCCCGAACGTTGCAGAGACCGTGCCCACCTGCTCCTTACACTCAGCGTACCCTCATGCCCCATCCCATGATGTATTCCCGATAAACTCTGCTCTCCTCAAAATCCCCATTTTTTGCATTATTTAGCCACAGGAACGTCCATTTTCTATGCCATACTTGTGGCCCACCCACACAATTAGGGCAAAAACAATGCAAAACAAACTGAGGGAAATTCAACATTCCAACCCTGGGATGGCTTCATTCCCTAAACGAGCCAACTTCTTCCGCAGCTCCAAACATCACCTGATCCTACCACGGCCACCCAAGTCAACCCTTCTCGAACTCCCTGGGCGAGATCAAAAGCCAGGCCATCCTAAGTTGTGCTGGATTCCTTCTCCAGTCTCCACGAGCCAAGTCTAGAGGGCATGATGGCCCCAGAAAAACCCAGGAATTTCCCAGGAGAGAAGGCTGCAGGGAGGTGACA
>NDFG01000127.1:51545-88589 GCA_002167245.1 Sporophila hypoxantha | reverse complement strand
CCGGGACGGGCGGACACAGCCCGCGGCTCCCCGTGGCCGGCGGGGCACGGAACGGAACGGAACGGAACGGAACGGAACGGGAACGGGAGCAGGAACAAGAATGGGATGGGAATGGGAATTGGAAGGGGAGCGGGACAGGAACGGGAAGAGGAATGGGAATGGGAATGGGAATGGGAATGGGAATGGGAATGGGAATGGGAATGGGAATGGGAGTGGGAACAGGAAAGGAACGGGAAGAGGAATGGGAATGGGAATGGGAATGGGAATGGGAATGGGAATGGGAATGGGAGCAGGAAAGGAACGGGAAGAGGAATGGGAATGGGAATGGGAGTGCCGGGACGGGCACAGTGAGCGGCCCCCCAGAGAGGGCAGGGAGAAAGGGAAAAATAAATCCCCCTGGAATTGCCCAGGGAGCATCAAAGGGGGATTGCAGTGTGGGAATAGGAGTGGGAACGGGAATGGGAATGGGAATGGGAATGGGAATGGGAACGGGAATGGGAATGGGAATGGGACGGGAACAGGAACAGGAGCGGGACGGGAAAGGGAAGGGGAATGGGAATGGGAACGGGAGCGGGACAGGAACGGGAAGAGGAATGGGAATGGGAATGGGAGTGCCGGGATGGGCACAACGAGCGCCCCCCGGTCTCGCCCTCCGCCAGAGAGGGCAGGGAGAGAGGGAAAAATAAATCCCCCTGGAATTGCCCAGGGAGCGTCAAAGGGGGATTGCAGTGTGGGAATAGGAGTGGGAACGGGAATGGGAATGGGAATGGGAATGGGAATGGGAATTGGAATGGGAATGGGAAAAGGAATGGGAATGGGAATGGGAATTGGAATGGGAATGGGAATGGGAATGGGAATTGGAATGGGAATTGGAATGGGAATGGGAAAAAGAATGGGAATGGGAATGGGAATTGGAATGGGAATGGGAATGGGAATGGGAATTGGGATAGGAATAGGAATGGGAATGGGAATGAGAATGAGAATGAGAATGAGAATGAGAATGAGAATGGGAATGGGAATGGGAATGGGAATAGGAATAGGAACAGGAATGGGAACCAGAATGGGAACAGGAACAGGAATGGGAATGGGAATAGGAAGAGGAAGAGGAATAGGAATAGATTGCAGGAATAGGATGCAGGAATAGGAACAGAAATTGGATGCAGGAATAGGAAGGAATAAGAATAGGAATTGGAGGCAGGAATTGGAATAGGAACAGGAACAAGAACAGGAATAGGAATAGGAATAGGATATAGGAATAGGGATGGGAATAGGAATAGGAATAGGAATAGGAATAGGAATAGGAATAGGAACAGGAACAGGAATTGGATGCAGGAAGAAAGCCACCCCCAAGCTGTGATCCAGGGGATGAGTGGAACCAGGACCAGATGTGGGGCAGCTGCTCTCCTGTCCCTCTTTGGGGTCACAAACCCCTCTGTGCCTCTGCCCRCACCCCACACTGGAGCTCAGGGATGGGCAGGGTGGGCAGACGTTGGCGAGGCCCTTCATGGAATCATGGAATGAATCATGGAATGAGTCATGGAATGAATAATGGAATGAATCCCAGGCGAGTTTGGATTGGACGGGACCTCAAAGCCCCTCCTGTTGCACCACCCTGATGTGGCAGACATCTTCACCATCCCAGGCTGCTCCCAGCCCCATCCAGCCTGGCCTTGGCACTTGCAGGGATCCAGGGGCAGCCACAGCTGCTCTGGGAATGCTGCCCACCCTTCACAGGGAGGAATTTCTGCCCAGAGATATCCCATCTGAACTGTTCCTCTGTCACTTTAGACAGACGTTCCCTTGTCCTGACCCTCCATGCCTCATAAAGCAACCCCTGCTCTGAGCTGGCCTGCTGCACTGGAGCCATTTTAACCCAAACTCAACTCTTGGCTTAAAAACTCCGTCAAGACAGCAGAGAGCCGCTCAAGGTTGGGGATGATTCCCTGCTGGATGTGCCCGGATGGGTTCCATCTGTCGTGTGCGAGCGTATTTATTTTTTAATTTTATTGGCACAGAGATCTTGGCTGACGATGCTTGCAGACCGGAAGCGGGCGGGATCAGCCCTGACTATGAAGAAAATCAGAGGTGGTGGGAAAGGAGGCGCCCGTTGCACAGAAGCTGGCATGAGAATGAGCAGGCGCGGAATGGCCTCAGAGAGCAAGCTGCTGCACAGCCCTGGCAGGGCCTCCTCACCCAGGGCCTGGGAGATCACAGCTTGGGACAAAAGAAAAAGGCATTTTAAAATTAATTAATGAGGTTTTTTGTGGTTTGGTTTGGGGTTTTTTTTTTTTGTTTTGTTTTGTTTTGGTTTTTTTTTTTGGTTTTTTTTTTTTTTTGTTTGTTTTTTTTTTTTTGGGTTTTTTCTTTTGGTTGTTCCTTCCCGCCTCCAGTTCTACCAGATCTTGGGAAAATGTTTGTGCTCTCCCTGGGTGTGTTTGGGGCTCTTCCCTTCATCCTCAGTTTTGGTGAGAGTGGAATAGGAAAGCCTTATAAATATTTATTGCCTGACTTAAGATTTTGAAAATATAGAAACTATAAGCAAGATTGAAATGAAGGCAACCTTTGGAGATTCTTTAGTACTGAACAAGGGGAAAACAATTGGTGTGGCGCGAGAAGGTAATCCCCTTTATGAACGAAACCACCCTCTCCTTGAGGCAGGCAAGTCCAAAGGGTCAGAAGCGAACCCTGTCTGCTTGGCAGAAGGGGTCTTAAAGAGGAGTTTTTAGTTTAAAGTGTAAACACAATATTAGATAATGTGTAGTGGTTCTTATAGGCTGTATGTAAATGTAATAGAATTAGTATCTTGTATAGAATTGGTTAGTAGAGATATTCGAGAACATTCAACACAGAAGATGATTTTAAGTATATTAACGGGAACTTCGCTTCTCTTTTCGCTCTTTTCTTGCTCTTTCTTGCCCCTCTACTTTTGCTCTCCTCTTCACTCTCTCTCTCTCCTTCTCTTGGCCCTGCGTCTGAGCTGTGGCTGGCAACAGCTGCCCGCAGGGCCCTGGCAACCCAGAGCCCTTGGTAAGTAAACTCAAGGTCCAACCGCAGCTTCAGAAGATTTCCACATCTCCGTCCATGTCCCGACGTTGCAGAGACCGTGCCCACCGCTCCTACAGCTCAGCAGGTACCCTATGCCCCATCCCATGATGTTCCCTAAACTCTGCTCTCCCRCAAAATCCCATTTTTTTCATTATTTACCACAGGAACGTCCATTTTCTATCCCATACTTGTGCCCACCCACACAATTAGGGCAAAAACATGCAAAACAAAATGGGGGAATTCACACATTCCAACCCTGGGTGGCTTCATTCCCMTAACGAGCCACTTTCCCAGGCTCCAAACATCCCTGATCCTACACGGCCACCAAATCCACCCTTCTGAACTCCCTGGGCCGAGATCAAAGCCAGGCCAGCCTAAGTTGTGCTGGATTTCCTTCTCCAGTCTCCACAGCCAAGTCTAGAGGGATGATGGCCCCAGAAAAACCCAGGATTTCCCAGGAGGAAGCTGCAGGGAGGTGACAGCACCTGGCGCAGTGCTGGAAGTGCTGATCAATTATTGGGGAAAAATCCTTAACCAGGAGTGGGGGACACCCCCATTCCCAGCAGGGGAAAACTCAAAACCCCAAAACATCAGAGGGGAAAACCCCAAAACTCTAAGGCAGTTCCTGGGTGAGCACATCCTAATCCTGACACCCCCAGGAAAACCCAGCCTGGTTTCCTTTGGAAAAGGCCATTTTCCTTTAGAAAAGCTCATTTTCTTTTGGAAAAGCCCATTTTCCTTTGGAAAAGCTCATTTTCATTTGGAAATATTAATTTTGCATTGGAAAAGCCCGTTTTCCTTTGGAAAATGCTAATTTTCTTTTGGAAAAGCCCATTTCCTTTGGAAAAGTTAATTTTTTTTTGGAAAAGCTCATTTTCCTTTGGAAATGTTCATTTTGCATTGGAAAAGCCCATTTTTCTTTGGAAAACCCCATTTTCCTTTGGAAATGCTAATTTTTCTTTGGAAATGTTCATTTTCCATTGGAAAAGCACATTTTCCTTTGGAAAAAGCCCATTTTTCTTTAGAAATGTTCATTTTCCATTGGAAKAACACATTTTCCTTTGGAAAAGCCCATTTTCTTTAGGAAATGATCATTTTCCTTTGGAAATGCTCATTTTCCATTGGAAAAGCCCATTTTCCTTTGGAAAAGCCCATTTTCCTTTGGAAATGCTCATTTTCCTTTGGAGGAGCTCATTCCAGGAGGGTTTCTCCATCAGGAGAGAACCCGGAGAGCCCTTTCCCTGCTCCCAGTGCCTGGGATTCCTGCTGGGAGCACGGACTGCGGGGGTCCCCATCTCKCTGCTGTAACCCTCCCAGTCCCCAYTCCCCAATCCRCAATCCCCAATCCCTCCTCCTTCCCGAGGGATTCCATTATCCCCGATCCCGGTGCTGTTTGCACACGCCGCTGACCCGGCCTTTATGTGGGACACATAAGGGGCTCTGTGTGCCGCTCCCGCCAGGGCCATTCATCGTGTCCYTGTCAGAATTCCCGGCTCCAAACCCTCCCTTCCCGCTCCTCCCCTCTCCTGCTCTCCCTCCCCCCCAGCCTTGTTGTGCTCTCCGGAGATCCGAGGAGGGGGGAAAAGAAAAAAAAATCCCCCAAACTTGTCTGGAAATTCACACACGCGGAACTTGCAAACGTCGCAGAATCCGATCTGCTCCGCGGGGCCAGGCTGGGAAATGTGGGATTGCTCCAGCCGGGAATAACCCCCCCGGGCCTCCAAGGGAATGGCCTCCAAGAGAAAATGCCAAACTTTGGCTGCCAGTCCCAACGGGGATGCAAACCCTGCAGCTGGTACCGCTGCAGGGGCCAAATCCAGAGGGCCTCCCTGAATCCGTGGGAATGCAGAGGAGTTGGACGGGACCCGAGAGGCAGAGCTGGGTTTGACCTCGGCTCCCACCTTGGAGCCGCCTCATTCCCAGCTCCTCTCCAAGGGGAGGTGATGCCTGAAGAGCTTTGGGTTTTCCCCATGATCTGTAGCTCTGTGGGGCGCCATCCCAGAGTTACATGGCTCCTGGTGGTTTTCCTACATTTCCCCAAGATTTTAGGACAATAATGAACCTCCTAACGCATCCCTAAAATGCTGCTGAACCCTGTTTCCAAGAACATTTTGTTTTCCAACCACAATCTGAGAAGAAAACCAGGCCAAGAAGCCCTTGGCGCTGACATGGGGTGAACTCCTGGGACAACTGAACCCCCCATTGTACAAGCCAGAAATCCTAATTAATCACCCTCATCAAATTGCAGGAATCCCATGACTGGGTGTGTCCATGCCTGGCTGGAAGTCTCCAGCATAGATCTGCTTTAATTTGATTGTTTGAACCCCGCTCAAGCAAAGGTTCTTGCTCTGTTAAGATGACAGGAAGAGACCACGTTCTGGGTGGGAGGCGGGTTTAGGCTGGGCTGTGCGGGTTAGCGCCAGGGAGGCGGGGTACGAAGAGCGGTGTTAGGGACTGGACTGTGTGGGGTTAGGCTGGGGAGAGTGAGGTTGCTGGCTGAGCAGGGTATAGGCCAGGTAGAGCAGGTTAGGGCGTGGGCTGAGCAGGGTTAGGCCGGGGAGGCAGGGTTAGGCTGGACGTGCGGGTCTAGGTCATGGGAGAGCAGTTAGCGGTGAGCAGGTTAGCCAGGGAGAGCGGGAGGGTAAGGACTGGTTTTAGCGGGTTAGGCTGGAGTGCAGGATTAGAGTTGGGCGTGCACATGTTAGTCTGAGGAGCACAGGTAAGCTGGGGAGAGAGGGATTAGGCTGTTCGAGAGTGTGGTTAGGCTGGCATGATACAGGTTAGGCTGGGAGCGTGGGGTTAGGCCTTGGAGGTGATTAGGCTGAGAGGTGTGGGTGTACGCTGGGAGCGCGGTGGGGGGTTAGGTCGGGATGCATGGGGTTAGCCTGGCTGCGCAGGTTAGGCTCGGCTGCACAGGGTTAGGCTGACTGGCGCGGCGTAAGCGGAGAACGGTGCAGGGTTAAACCGGCGTGAACAGGGTAGAGCTGGCCTGTGCAGGTTAGGCTTGGCATGCACAGAGTAAGCCAGAACAGCAGGGTTAAGCCAGGGCCTGCACAGGGTTACCCCAGGGAGAGCGTGTGAGCTTAAACCTTAGACCGGGCTGAGCGCGGTTAGGCCGGGCCTTACCTGCACGCGGGCCTCGGTGAGCTTGGTGCGCTGGGCCAGCTCCTCGCGGGTGTAGATGTCGGGGTAGTGGGTCCTCTCGAAGGCCTTCTCCAGCTCCTCCAGCTGCTCCGCCGTGAACGTGGTGCGGCTGCGGCGCTGCTTCCGCTTCAGCGGCAGGTCCGGCTCRGACTCCACGTCCGAGCCCTCGTCCAGGCGGTTCCCTGAGGAGAGGGGGAAAATGGACATCAGGAGAGGGGGCTCAGTCCCACGGGGGAAAATACTGGAACACAAAGGAACCACTGAGGGAGCTGGGGGTGCTCAGCCTGGAGAAAAGGAGACTTGGGGTGACCTTATCACTCTCTACAACTCCCTGAAAGGTGCCTGTGCTCAGGTGGGGCTGAGCTCTTTCTCCAGGAACTGACAGAACCAGAGGTCACAGCCTCAAGTTGCACCAAGGGAAATACAGGTTGGAAATTAGGAGAAAGTTTTTTATGGAAACAGTGATAAAGTTCTGTGACGGTGTTCACAGGGGTCCGAGGATGAGGGAAGAGATGAGGATCTGACTCCATGTTTCAGAAGGATTGATTTATTATTTTATGATATCTATTACATTAAAACTATACTAAAAGAATAGAAGAAAGGATTTTGCCAGAAGGCTAGCTAAYAATAGAAAAAGAAGGAATCAATAACAAAGGCTTGTGGCTCAGACAGAGAGTCTGAGCCAGCTGACTGTGATTGGCCATTAATTAGAAACAACTTTATGAGACCAATCACAGATGCACCTGTTGCATTCCACAGCAGCAGATAACCATTGGTTACATTTTGTTCCTGAGGCCTCTCAGCTTCTCATGAGAAAAAATCCTAAGGAAAGGATTTTTCATAAAAGATGTCTGTGACAAAGTTCTGGAATGTTCTGCCCAGGGAGGAGGTGCAGTCCCCACCCCTGGGTGTGTTTAACAAAGCCTGGACGTGGCACTGGGTGCCAGGGTTGAGTTGAGCTGTTGGGGCTGGGTTGGACTCCATGATCTTGGAGGTCTCTTCCAACCCAGTGATTCTGTGAATTCTGTACAGAGCCCAGCAAAGTCAGCAAAATAAACTTGGAATTATGTTCTGATGTGGGAATCTTCCGATGTGGGAGTCGGAAAAACAGAAAAATCCACAAACACTGAAGAGTTTGATCTGCAGCCTTATAAAAAGGCTGTACATTAGATTAATGTAAAAATGGATGAATTAGATTAATGTYAATTAGATTAATGTGAAAAGGCTGTATATTATATTAATGTAAAAATATACACAGACATTAGGTAGAAAAATAATAAACTTCTGTTTCTAGAGTTGTAAGAACAGGCCTTAAGTAAGTGAGAAACTGTATTGCTAAAATGATGAGTTTATAATGTAGGAGTGTAGTTATATAGAGTAAGCWAAGAGTTTGGAATTATAATAGAATATTATAACTATAAAACTATATTCTATATATTAGAATATGAGTARACTTGTGACAACAGGCTATTGGGCAAAAGTATCCACAGTGCAGCAAAATTCAATAAAAGTGATAAGCTGGAAAAATAAAATAAACTTTGTGACATCTGTCCATTAGATTAAGAAGCTACAGATTGTCTCGTAACAAAGGACTTGTGGCCACTCTTGAGGTATAACCGGCTACTCACTCTCATAAATCTCACAGCCTCTAATGTTTATCTGAGTAATAAATCACTCTTAGCCCAAAAGTGGTCCCATTCCTTCATTAACAGCAGTGATAATAATTTAATTTGGGTTGGAAAGGCCTAAAGTCCATCCAGATTGGTCACACCCTGCCATGGGCAACGGACATCCTCCCACCATCCACAGGAATTGGGGCAGCCTCAGCTTCTCTGGGAAATGCCATTCAGGGAGTGAACTTACTATCCCAATGCCTCGAGAAAAGGAAGTCCCTCAACCCAAGCCCTGGGAACCTGGAATCCAGTCTCTGTCCCTACAAAGCCCATGGGAATCCTTGGAATCCCAGTCCCTGTCCCACAAGCCATGGGAATCCTGGAAATCCAGTCCTGTCCCCCACAGCCATGGGAACGCCTGGAATCCCGTCCTCAATCCCGACAGCCATGGAACCCTGGAATCCAGTCCCTCAATTCACAGCCATGGGAATCCTCAATCCCAGTCCTCAATTCCAACAGCCACTGGAGACCTCTGGAATCTCCAGTCCCTCAATCCCACAGCCATGGAAAGCCTGGAATCCAGTCCCTGTCTCCACAGCCATGGGATATCCTGGAATTCCAGTCCCTTTTCTCCACAGCCATGGGAACCCTGGAATCCCAGTCCTCAATCCACAGCCATGGGACCCCGGACATCCCAGTCCCTGTCCCAGCCAATGGGAATCCTGGAATCCAGTCCTGTTCCCTCAGCCATGGGAATCCTGGAATCCCAGTCGCCTCAATCCCACAGCCATGTGGAACCCTGGAACTCCCAGTCCCTCAATCCCACAGCCATGGGAATCCTGGAATCCCAGTCCCTCATTCCACAGCCATGCGGATCCTGGAAATCCCAGTCCCTCAATCCTACCAGCCAGGAATCACTGGAATCCCATCCCTGTCTCTCAGCCAGTGGAATCCTGGAATCCCAAGTCACTTTTCCCACAGCCATGGGAACCCTGGAATCCAGTCCTGTCTCCTCAGCCATGGGAATCTGGGAAATCCCAGTCCCTTCTCTCCACAGCCATTGGGAACCCTGGAATCCAGTCCCTCAATCCCACAGCCATGGGAACCCTGGAATCCAGTCCCGTCAATCCCACAGCCATGGGAACCCTGGAATCCCAGTCCCTCAATCACCACAGCCATGGAATCCTGGAATCCCAGTCCCTGTCCCCACAGCCAGTGGGAATCCTGGAATCCCAGTCCCTGTCCCCAAGCCATGGGAATCCGCTGGAATCCCAGGTCCTGTCCCACAATGCCAATGGGAACCCTGGAACTCCCAGTCACCCTGTCTCCAGCCATGGGAACCCTGGAAATCCCAGTCCCTCAATCCCACAAGCCATGGGAACCCTGGAATCCAGTCCCTCAATCCCGAGGTCACACCATGGGAACGCCTGAATCCCAGTCCCTGTCCATCAAGCCATGGCAAAACCCTGGAATCCCAGTCCCTCAATCCCACAGCCATGGGAACCCTGGAATCCCAGTCCTCAATGCCACAGCCATGGGAATCCTGGAATCCCAGTCCTGTCCCACAGCCATGGGAACCTGAAATCCCAGTCCTCAATCCCACAGCCATGGGAACCCTGGAATCCCGAAGTCCCTCAATCCCGCAGCCATGGGAATCCTGGAATCCCAGTCCCTCAATCCCGCAGCCATGGGAACCTGGAATCCCAGTCCCTCAATCCCACAGCCCATGGGAACTGGAATCCCAGTCCCGTCAATCCCACCAGCCATGGGAAAACCTGGGAATCCCAGTCCCTTCCCACAGCCATGGGAACCTGGAATCCAGTCCCTGTCCCAAGCCATGGACCCTGGACCATCCCTTCCCCACACATGGGAACCCCTGGGATCCCAGTCCCAATCCCACAGCCATGGGAACCCTGGAATCCCAGTCCCTGTCTCCACAGCCATGGGAATCCGGAATCCAGTCCCTGTCCCACAGCCATGGGAACCCTGATCCCAGTCCCTGTCTCCACAGCATGGCGAACCCTGGAATCCCAGTCCCTCAACCCACAGCCATGGGAACCTGGAATCCCAGTCCTTCAATGCCCACAGCCATGGGAACCCTGGAATCCCATCCCTGTCCCACAAGCCATGGAACCCTGGAATCCCAAGTCCCTCAATTCCACAGCGTGGAACCACTGGAGCCAGTCCCTACAATCCCACAGCATGGGAAACCCTGATCCCAGTCCCTCAAATTCACAGCCATGGGAACCCTGGAATCCCAGTCCTCAATCCCACAGCCATGGAACCCTGGAATCCCAGTCCCGTCCAATCGCCACAGCCATGGGAACCCTGGAATCCCAGTCCTCAATTCCACAGCCATGGGAATCCTGGCAAATCCCAGAGCCTCAATTCCACAGCCATGGGAACCCTGGAATCCCAGTCCCCCTGTCCCCACAGCCATGGGAACCCTGGAATCCCAGTCCCCTGTCCCTCACAGCCATGGGAATCCTGGAATCCCCAGTCCTCAATTCCACAGCCATGGGAACCTGGAATCCCAGTCCCTGAATCCCACAGCCATGGAATCCGAATCCCAGTCCCTCAATTCCAAACAGCCATGGGAACCCTGGAATCCCAGTCCCTGTCCCCCACAGCCATGGGAAACCCTGGAATCCCAGTCCCTTCAATTCCTCAGCCATGGGAATCCTGAAATCCCAGTCCCTCAATCTCCACAGCCACTGGAACCCTGAATCCCAGTCCCTTTTCTCCAGCGCATGGGAACCCTGGAACCCAGTCCCTCAATTCCACAGCCATGGAACCCTGGAATCCCAATCCCTTTCTCCACAGCCATGGGAACCTGGAACCCACAGATCCCTCAATTCCACAGCCACTGGAACCCTGGAATCCCAGTCCCTTTTCCACAGCCATGGGAACCCTGGAAACCCCAGTCCCTCAATTCCACAGCCATGCGGAACCCTGGAATCCAGTCCCTCTTCTCCACAGCCATGGAACCCTGGAACCCCAGTCCTCAATCCCACAGCCTACTGAACCCTGGAATCCCAGTCCCTTAATCGCAGCCATGGAAACCCTGGAATCCCAGTCCCCAATTCCACAGCCATGGAACCCTGGATCCACCAGTCCCTGTCCCCACAGCCATGGGAACCCTGGAATCCCAGTCCCTCAATCCCACAGCCATGGGAATCCTGGAATCCCAGTCCCTGTCCCCACAGCCATGGGAACAACCCTGGAATTCCACGACTGGTTTGGGCTGGGAGGACCCAAATCCATCCCATTCCACACCATCCAAGGGACAATAGAAACGGGATAGCGATAATATACAACCAAGTGACATGCAATCCGTGTGACATGCAATTCCAACCGACGTAGTAGATGTGACATGACATTCGTTTGTTTGGTGCTGTTATAGCTTATGAGCGATGGGTTGTTTACAATCGCGGGATCACAGTGATTATAATTGGATCGTCAGACATGGAATAGAATCGTGTATAGTGAGTTTGGCGGAGATGAACAGCATTGTATAGCCATGCAGAGAGGGGACATGATCGATGCCGATTTGCCAGGGAGGGGACGTATGACGAGAGAACGACCAAACAGTGGAGAGTGATGAATCGGATTTAGATGTGTTCACAGATAAGACGGGTGACAGCCAGTGTAGGTTACTAGAAGGAGATGGTTGTCATGCTGGAGCTATTTTAATGGTCATAGGAGAGTCTACGTGAATGCTATCCGCGAGGAAACAATTGTGTTGACAGTATGAAGGGATTAGAATGTCCGGGCAGCAGCAAAGGGTCGTGTTCAGCTGGCTTCAGCCGGGCTGTATTAATTAGAAATGGAGTCGGTGGAGAGTTGAGTCGATCTGGTAAGGAGAACGGAAGTATTGCAGGATATGTGCGTGCGTATAAAATAGTGTGTTAGCGATGCGGGATATAGAAACGATGAGTGATGCATAGAGAGGAGTGATAGGGGCAATGCGCACTGATTATGGGAGTGAGCAGATGGGTCGGCTAACATAACAGTATCTTGTAAGGTTTCGGACGCGGGATGAGTGGCGACGTAGCGCCAGCTGTATCGCAAAGCTCGTCCGCGACTTCCGTGTGAGTGAGATGGGTATAATAGAGACAGAGACGCGTGTCGTTTTCAGCCGCGATTAAGCATAGATAGGAGACAGTGCCGAACATCGGAAGGTATGATAAAGTCACAGCCAGATCGCGAGATGTGTTTGATAAGACATATGGTGGTAGTATTGTTCGATTTGGTGATCGGGCTATCACGCATAGAATGAAGACTGATGCTTTTGGCACAGCTACAGGCAAGATGCTATGAGAAGGAGAATGCGGTGACCCGTGGGGGTTAGACTGAAAAATAGGTGTTTCGTATAAACGAATTTTTTTTTTTTTATTTAATTTTTTGTTTTATGTTGCTATTATGATTTATTTATTATTTGTCTGTCCTTTCTGTGTCTCCCAAACTGCCCAATATACTGATGTTTAACCACTCAGTCCCACTCTGGTTTTATGCATACTGCTTCAGCTTGCATTGTCGTGTGGTTTTTAAAAATGTGAAGATTTGTAACGCAGTAATAAGTACCAACAACTTTAACAATTTTTCTTTTCTTTTCTTTTCTTTTCTTTTCCTTTTCTTTTCTTTCTTTTTTTTCCTTTCTTTTCTTTTCTTTTCTTTTCTTTTCTTTTCTTTATCTTTCTTTTCTTTTCTTACTTTCTTTTCTTTTCTTTTCTTTTTTTTCTTTTCTTTTCTTTTCTTTTCTTTTCTTTCTTCTTCTTTTCTTCTTCTTTTTTCTTCCTTTAAATTCTTTTATTTTCTCTTTTCTTTTTTTCTCTTTTCTATTTCTTTTTTCTCTTTTTTTCTTTTTTGTGAATGTGATCAGATCTCTTTTTTTCTGGGCCTTTTAAAAAGAATGTCAGCCTTTCAGGGAAAAGAAAAACCAAAACACAAAAACCCACTCACCGCGACTCGACAACAAATAAGAGGAAGGCAGGTTTCTGCCATCGAACCAAGTCCTGTTTCTCACTACTGAAAATCTGTTCCCCTGCCACGCTTAGTAACAAATACATAAAAAACGACACACCACATAGGACAGCACTCCAACATTAATTAGTTGTTTTTTCTGCTTGGAGGCCAGGCTCTTGTCAATATGGAATGCCAAATTTCAGTTGGTTATTGCTCAGCATCTATTTCCCTTGCTGTCTCCCTCCACCGAGTATGTTGCATAATGGTTATTGCGAGAATCTCTATCCTACCTCATGAAGTGATCACTGCTTTGTCGTTAGGCTTCAGCAAGCTCTCGCGCTCTCGCATTTACGAAGTATACTTTTCTCACTGTTTCAACAAAAAACTTTCAGCTTTGCTTTTTTTCTAAATTTGGCTTCTGTGAAGGTCTTTGTATACTAAGCAGAGATGTGGCAAAAAAAAAAAACCCTTTTTTTTTATGCTTTTTTCACTTCAATTAGCAAGTACTACTTGATGTAATTTTTTCTTGAATAGAGAGGTGTGGCTAGTAGTGAGCTGAAGCTCCTTGCATCCAGATTTCTCTCTCTTGTCCTCGCTGCTACAGGTTTTATCGCTCGGACTATGGGCATTTGCATCTTGGTACTGATTGATCACTGGCTCCAGTTGGAATTGCAGTATCTATATGTGGCAAGCAGCTCACCTCAGTTGCCAAGATACTTTACCTGTCTGCATCATTCCCATTGCTTTTCTGTGCTGTTTCTATATCCAGAATTATTAAATTTCTAATGAATTGAGGTTTAATATATAAGTGCAGACTGAAGTCTGTGCAATGGTCTATATGGCAGCTGCAATAGTGGTTAACACTGGAACATCACAACTCTAATTTTGATTTTAGGAGGTGATACAGAATCTAAAGTGCAAGCATGATGAAAATAATTCTTAGAGTGGCATGGAGAATTCTTGTAAAGTTTTGGTCTAAATAAAGCAGATTGTCTTTCACGAAGGGTGGCCGTGAGACGGAGAGAGTGTCTACATGTTTCACATTGCATTTGCACTCTACTCAGTGTTTTTCGCTGGGCTTCATGAATCTAACCTTAATACTAAGCCAAAAATAGCCTTATTGTACAAACCATTGAATAGGGAAAACTTATGCTTTTTTCTCAGTACTAAGAGGATAGGACGTGGAAAAGTGGATACATATCTCAGCCTTATGGGTTTTAAATGAGAAACAAAACTTACTACCCATAGAGCTTATGTAGTTGCCATAGATAATTATGTGTCCAACTCTCGCTGATTCAAATCATTGCGAAAGCGGGACTGTAATTGAGTCCTGTGTTGTCTTACTCTACCCACCTTCCCAAGGAAACCTGCATGATAAACCTCAGTCTTTCTTTCTTTACTTACAGTGGGGAGAGAGAGAAAGGTATGTGATTGACTTCATTTAAAGTAGCACAGATTGAAAGGCCTGAAGAGTCCTTTTTTAACCATAACTGAACAAGCCAAGTTAAACTAAGAGCCTGGAAAAACAAAGTCAATTTTACTGTTCAGTTAAGATTCTAGTTAGGTACAGATTGTTTGGATTTACTAATTACATACAAACTGTAATTGATTGTTTAAGAATTGTGGTGGAGGAATGTAAAAGAAACAAGTTGAAATTGTATCTACAAAGTCCAGCAGACACAAGGAAGTTCTACTTTCTGTGACTTTCATTCAGTGGTGCTGCTATAAAAATAACAGTGTTGATCTGGGTTGTAAGCTATCTGCAAGTTGGCTTGTCTATAGTGAGATTCCAATATAACATTTTTACTTTCAAGAAGTTAATTTATAGTGAAGATTCCTAATTCTTTTTAATTAATGGTTACAGAAGCGCATGAAAATTTTCATATATTTAAACTCTTGTTTACCATTGACTACAGCATTGAGGATTTCAATTCTATCTAAGTGCAAAGTTTGAGTGTTTTGGAACAGTTGTGTGGACATCTATACTTCATTGGAGTATACAAATTTTGGATTTCTAGTATTCTCATTTTTGTGCTAAAACTTTCACCATAATTTAAATTACTGCAGATTGATCACTCAATATATTAGAGCAATAAGTCACGACCTGCTAGCTGCTGAAAATTACTTTTCTTTTATTCTATCGCTCTGTAGATACTTCGACCTACCAAAACTAACACAGGGTGTCTATCCATGCCTTCCTGCCAATCAAGAGGCCATCAAGAGAATGCAAAGACGATAATGAGGATGAGACAAACAACATGCGGTTTGATGATGATTGCAAACAAGGGTTGGGACTTGTGAATATCTTGTGTTTGTGAGAGTGAAACTTTTAAATATTATCTTACACAATTACTTCCATATAAGTGTTTTTCATGAAATGGGATGAGCGGAGGAGAAAGGTAATAGCAACTAAAAACAGAGCGCTTGAAAGTCATTGCCCCTAGAACATCACACGTGAAACAAATAATGTTGCTTCTGCTTGCACAAACACTTTCCATTACTCTTGCAATATACTGGGCAGGGTACTCGAGTGCTCACAATATAGAAATGATGAAGAGGTTTGGCTGCTTTCTGATGATGATGGACTGTTCTAGGTACACACTATCAGGCCAAGAGCTGACTGGATGTCATCAGAAGGGATACTCAAGAACCTGCTAGAAGCTCTTGCTAGAATGTAAGTGCGGAAAACTCGAGAGTAAAAGATCTTCAACATAGCGCAAGAGGGGGAGGAGTGCTGAACATAATGGCTATTGACCTTTTTGTTGAGGATAGATGTTTTATGAATATGTGCAGGGATTGAGTCTCAGTCCTTTGAGGACTTGAGATGCGAAAATGGCAGAATTACAAGACGTTAAATATTTGTGTGTGTGAGGTAGGTATAATCTCAGCTAAACTATTGGGGCATCCTGAATGTAGGGTTTTACACAGGGTTACTTGTAGGTTTCAAATGTTGAATATAACAATTTGACTAGTACTGACACCCAACAATATGCTGAATACTACGTAACTAGGTAACACACTTTGGAAAGAACACTTTGTATTTCTTACGCTTTTCAACGCTAATTTTTTACCAGGTGTATATATGTTTTTGTGGAATATTCACTTTACTCTCAGAATTAGATAATTAGAAACAACGGAAGTACTACGGGATGTATATTTACTTAAGAAGTGTTATATAAGAAGGTGTATAGCATATGCTGACATTATTGTTGGGGTTGCCCAGGCATATATTTTATTATTTCTAAGCCTCCTAAGGTGAATTTATTAGGAAATCAAACTTTTACAGCGGCCAAGCTCGTTTTAATGTTGACTAGTATTATGAATTAATTTTTTATACAGTTCAACACTGAATGTGAAGGTCCATACTTTGGGCCAAGCTGTCCTTGGTTTCTGTTAATCATCGCCTGTGTTCTCTAGTCAGTGAGATTACCAGAGATCTGCTTATCAGTAATTCAGCTCACCAATATATAGTAATACGTAAAATGTTGAACATATAGACAATAACAAGAGTTACTATATTTTATGGTATTTAAGAAATAGAACATGATTGATATATATATAGTTATGTGAAAAAGCTGAGTCTTAGAGATAAGAGTGATAGGAGAGTTGTGGTTCAAATGGCATTTGGTTATGAGGAATGTATACAGGGTACAGATAGGTATAAATAGAATAATGCAAAAGTTGATACAGAAATATTAGAGATGAATATAAAAATAGAATAAGAGTATAGAAGAGGCGAGCTTGGGAAAGGGTTTGGAAGCTGGTGATGTGAGAGATGATATATATAACCATGTAATATAAAGCGAGATATGATGGGGGTATCTTTAGGTTTATAAAAAAATGAAAATTACTAGAGAGACATTTACGTTAGGTGCACGGGAGACCAGATTCAAAAGTGGCATAGAATGCGAGAAGAAAAAGGTGATTCAGTGTCTTATATTGATTCTGTAGGAACCAGTTTTTGATTATGGGGTGATGTTTAATGTATTTTTGAGCCGATAGGAGTGTTGGGTAAAGACTGACTCTCAGAGGCTCACATAGATGACTACCGCAAACTAGATCTGCCTCTAAGATGTGCAGTGGTGGACATAGGGATATATTGTGCCCTTGAAGACTCCCTAGAGCAAACTGTGATTACCCTCTGAGACGGGAAAGACGGGCAGGGTACTCCTTGGTCCAAGGGGGCATCGCACACGCAGGTGTGTGGACGTGGTGTGAGTCCGCGGATGACCGCACGAGCACGCAGTGTAGTTGAGGCTGATTGAATAGATGGCTCACTTCAGGAGAAGATAGGAGATTGTGAGGTAGAGGATAGAGTGGTATATCTCGCACTCTCACGTCAATACGTGTGTTGTATAAGATTTTATGGGTATTTAGGGTTAGCTGGATGAGAGAGGTGGGCGACGTTAGTGAGAGAGACGTGTTGAGATAGTACGATACGCGCCATTAGAGAGAGCGCACTGTTATTACTAGTATAGTTCAAGCACTATTTCTGCACGTGGTATTGAGCACTGATAGGATGTAGTCGCAGCAAGTGTATAGTAGAGAGGAATAGGGATGAGTATAGATACACTGTATATGACGATTCGCTCACAGATAGGAGAGGTTTTTAATAATTAGCTTTTTATTTGTTTTTTGTCGTATATGTTGGCCACAGTCACTTATGGTTTTGAAAATTAGTATTAAGCAGTTTAAGTTGTATGTAATAGCTTGAGTTGAATGTGGTCACGCTTTCCGTCAACTGAATTAAGATTGAAAACATAATAGAGCACAAAAATGCGAACTATTATATATATACATCAGTGAGACTTTATGTATTGCTATGCATGTGGACTACAGCTACATTTTGGTGTAAATTTTATGCAAAAAGCTATATATATATATATAACCTCTATCTTCATATTAAACCATGATGTCCATAAAACGCCAAACTTTAGTCATTTCTTGGTTGGTTGAGATAGTCATGCTTCATCACCCAAATGTTCTTACATTTGGACATTGCGCTGACTAGGTGGAGTAGATGAAAGCCAGGCTAATTTAAATACTACCAAACCTGTCGTATTTGTTTAGATTATTCTAGCTCTACAACTTCAGAAGACAGAGAATGGTAGCAGGTTTCATATTATAGAAGAATTATAGAATTGCAGACAGAAGTGATTATCTTTATATTTGAGGTTCATGTATGACTTTGCAGCACAAGGAGTATAGTCCAGTGGCTAGGCGAGTGCCCATAGAAGTCGAGACAGGGACGGTAAAAAAAGGGTGCTGTTTGAAGAGCAAGGAGTGCCTCACTTTTCAGTCGCACCCCTCCTGCTTAGAAGGGTCAGCCTCTGCAGGTTGCCCACGCGACTGTGGTCAGCTGGGTTTAACATTGTGCATGCTTTGTATTTCTGTTTTTGTTTTGATAAGTGCGAGTGGTAGTAGACTTTGTTGAGTCTTCTGACATTTGTATGAATGTGAGTATGACCACTCTATACTGGTGTGCACGGAAGAGGAAGATATAGAAAATCATGGAGAGCTATGGTGTGTGGAGTCCAAAAAGGGTCTTGAGTAGCGTTCTTAGCTCTAGTTGGGCAATTCTTATCTCTTGAGGAATAGGATATACACGCATAGACTCATATGGTGTAGCATTGAAATTTTTAGAACGCGGATCATTTCAAAGAAAGCCTTGAGATATATGTAGCTATAGGCTTGTGCTTTGTTGTACCTATAGGAAGTGGGGCTCGTCTTTCTATCTCTGTGTTTAACTATGTAAGCGAGAACTGTAGAGTTAGGTTAGCAGGAAATAGGTCTGGATGAAGATCGTTGTTGGTCGCGCACCTTCTCTAAGAGGGAGAGCAGTGTTACAGACAAGAACGCGCGCCATAGTATTGGTATTCTTTCCACACGAAGTTTCATACTGCTCTTATATTTTTATTTGTGGTTACAATTAATGTCAATGTATTACTCATAGTATTACTAATAAGAGCTGATCTGGAGTACTCAATCAAACTTAAGGATAGCTAATTTTCGTTGAGCTTGCTTAGGTAGTAGGCGCGGCATGTGTCGTGGTCACCGAAAATTAGATCCATCGATGTTAAACACTGTCAGGATATTTTTTGAAGGCTATATAGACAAGAATTGAGAGTACAGAGTAGAGACTTTAATGGCTTTTTTGTGTGGATCGTATGTGTCAGTCGCAACTTATCTTAGACAGTATATAACATGGTGGGAGTTTAAGAAAAGATACGCTCTGGTTATACCTAGTCCTAGAGTGGAGTCTAGCGGATATATAGTGTTACTCCTCTTGCCTATAACGAAGTCTTGTGGTGAGATTAGTTAGGGAAATTCTGTTTTAATTACAACTAGTTATTCTTGTTGTGTTTGTCGCCAAGTTTTAGTGGTGAGTAAATCATGAGAAGCATGCGTAGTCTAAGAAATATTACGAGCGAAGAGAGCTGCTCTGTTTTTGTTATGGAGTCAAAGTGTCTAGCGGTAAAGTCTGGGTGAGCAATAGAAAACTCAAGAGAAGTCATGTTCGTGAGAGAATAATATAATGGATGGTGGCGTTAGCGACACAATAGTAGGAGAGGATTTGTGTTCTGTGCTATGTAATTTCATGCTGATTCTGCTACACAAGAAATTTCTGTTACTGGTGTTGGGGTGATGGATCGAGTTGGTATTATGAGATAGGAGAGTAAAGACGGAGTGTTAGCAAGAGCGCGATAATTATTGATAAGAGAGGGATATATAGATATGGCACATTTGAAATGGCATAGTCGTGTTATTGATTTCTATGGCTATGGATTTCTGAGAATTCGCGTATATGTGTGTGAAATTGGTGTTCTTCTCAGTCTATGCTCACAAATTGTTTCGCATTCTCTTGCTCGAGAGTAGATACTCCAGAATTGAGCTGTAATACATAGTAGCCTTTTTGCCTTTGTAAATTTTGTGGAAAGACGTCATTGCGAACGATAATGATGTGTTGCTTCTGAAATGACAGGAGCACTGAGGGAGAAGAAATTGGGTGATGTTGCTAAGCGTAATAGCTTTGTTAGCTAGTGGTGTTTGTGTGCACATCCTTAAAGTATCTGTAGAGATGTCCACGCAAAATTCTGCTGAGTTTTTTTATGTCTGATTCCTCGTTTTGGTCTTTTCATTATAAGCTTATATCTTTGTCTTTAATTAATTACTTTTCTTTTTTGTGGACCAGGTTGTTATAGCGCGGAGGCCAACTTTTCTCGTTTTAAAGAGTTCAAGTTATAGTGAATTTATTTATGTTGGAAAAATGTACACTCAAAGAGGGGTGTGTTTGAAAAACACACTTCTGGGGCTGATGTGGTGGGAGTGGGTCGTGCAGGCTTTCTTCCAGGGGGATTGTTCACGAGAGAGGTATCGCAAATTAGAGTCGCGAGTGTCTGCACTTGCTCAGCACGCGGTGACACACACGCCCTACAGCGGCGCGCACGCTCTCAGCACACGTTTTTGGTATTCTAGCTCACCCTTAGTCCACTGTGAAAATGCCTTCGCCTCTGTAGGAATTTTCTAAGATAGAGTAGAGTGGACACCTAAGCGACTCTCCACCATCATGATTCCAGGTGTGTGTGAGGAAGAGTGCGTGTATCTTAAGATATATACGCCAAGGTTGTTTGCACATTAGGTGTGTATTTTGTTACGAACACTTATCGTTCTTGCTCACGACCTCTCTGTGGCTCGAGTGAAGGGAGCAGTGTAAGTGGTGAGAGTTGCATCTGTTATGACAGCGGCTGAGATGTGAAGGCTTCATGTGTCTTGTACGGGTTTGTTTCAGTGTACTAATGAGATAAGAACTAATTATAGGGAAAATTACACGCACACTCGCACGCTCACTACTACTGCACACGAAGAGTAGAATGTGAGTTTAACGATCATACTGCTTTAAGGAAGATACTGGGTATATGTATCAGAAAGAACGATAGAGAACATCAGGCACTCGCGCGAGCGAAGATAGTTTCGAAGTGAGTGTTCTGTTTATTGTTCAATTTGTTTCCCAAATAAGATATATATCAACAAGCGAGATGGAGACTCGGCAGAGAAGCAGAAGAGAGTAGAGAATCGGAAAGTGGGTATTTGGTATGGTTGAGTCGACCTGTCTGGCAGAAGTTGGATTCTTGAGACAGAAAACAGAAACCTTCCAAAACGCAGTGAGCTTGGCTTGCTTGTTTCCATCAGGTCTGAGTGTGTGCTGGTTTTTTAGGACGATGTCAGTGTTGTTCAATTGGACAGCTTGTTTGCCTTGATAGGGAGTAAAAAATTATTAACTTTGGAGATGTCATAAATTTATTTATTCTCGCATTTTCTTTGCCAAATATTCTACTGAGTAGTGCTGTTAATTTCTCTGCTGCCTGGATCATTTAAAAAAGAGGCGAGGTGCTTCATGGCCAGCAGCTGCTTTCCTAAACTTGTGACAAAACAAAAGGGTAACGAACGGGATTAATTATTTCTGAAAAATTTTGCTTAACTTGGACACTCAGACAGCTGCTGTTCTGGTTTTTATTCGCTGTTCTAATCCTAACACATGCAGTTACACAGAGCCTCCATGGGTGGCTTACTTGCTACCACCTTAGTATGCTGGTGCTACTGGTAATATTACTTGTGTATTGTGAGTGCCAATGAGATTATGGTAGTGATGTCGAACTCCCGTTGACTCATGTTCTCAGAAAGCTAAATTTAATTATTTTACTGATACATTTATTATAATTAAAAGACTATAAAATAATAGCTTATAATAACATGATGGAATTTAAGTAATATTTTGTCATGTTGTAATTTTGTAAGTAAAGTAAAAGATAATAATGCAAAACTTCTGTATATTTTATATCCAGAGAATAGAGAAGGCGTGAGTCATAGATTGGCCAAGGAAGCAGTGAAAACCAAACTTGAGTATGAGCTGAGCATGCAGATTGTGTAATCAACATCTACGTAGGTCATAAGCACAAATAACTCCAAAATCACGCAGTCCGAAACGGTTGTAGCAACCAATCTCCAACATGAGAGAACGCAAATGAAGATTAGAGTTGTCTTTCACACTTTTTCTGAGGCTGTCTATAGTTCCACGGAGAAAAAAATCTGAGGATGAAGGGATATATCTATCAGAGAATGTGAATGACACACTGAATGCCGGGTCCCATTTCAGGTTATACAGATAATGTGACTGTCAAAAGTGGGAAATTGACGATGAGTCTTTCTACAGAGGGGATGGGTGGCTTGTAATGTACAAGAGTGATGAATGCAGAGACATTATGTGTGGACTCAGGTTTGAATTACCAGCATTATGTGCTGTACAGCTTTACTTACATATTCATAATTCGCAAATAATGAGAAAGTAAAAATGACTACGCATATGTGTGAAACGTAGGCATGTCATTTCAGTAAAAGAGGTGAGGTGATAATCAGCACATAAAAATAGAGAAAAGACAGAATTGTGAGGAGCTAGAGTGTGTAGTTTGTATATATAAAAATACACGTTATAACCTATATGGTGGTTTGACAGCTCATATATAATAACAATTTGAGTTTGTTAATTCAGTATAATTCTTGAGAACGGAGGTATAGTTGTGCTTAGAGTTTTATCTTCTGTCTTTCTAGTGAGGGTGTTCACACCATTTCAGAAAAGCAAAATGAGTGAGGCAGCAATACACTAAATAGCGTATCGCCAAAAAATGGGATTGATTTTTAGGACTGGGATAAGGAACTAGAAGTGTGCCTCAACAATTCAATGGGTACACGCGTATGTAATTTCATCTTATATTCATGAATTGAGAATTTATTTCGCAATAATAGCAGTTAGTTATATTATCAATGGGTACTTGCAACAGAAAATTATTAACTATCTATGTATTGCTTTTCACTAGGTTTAGCACCAAACGAATACATTTAAAAGGCACTAATCTTAAGTAATGTGGGAGGGGGCTTTGTACTGAGAGAGGTAAGGCTGAGCAAAGTGTTTAAGGGGCTGGACTCCAGGTGCGTGGCGCACGCAGATAGATGACAAGAGCAGTTTTTGCTTAGGGGAAAGGGTTTTATAGAGGAATATTGAGATGAAGATGCTGTATCTCACGTGCTCCAGGTTGCCAATATATAGAGATTATAGTTGTGCATTGTAACGGATTTGCTGTGAACAGGATCTTGAACAGACAACACGAATTTAAGAGAAAACATCAAAACTAGAAAAAAAATGTTTATATGCTATATAGAACTGAGAGGCTTCAAAGCAGATTTGACAAGAGCCAGCTTATCTTGTGGTGGAATTGTCATGGAGATAAATTTAGTCTGACCAGGCAGGTTTTGTGACATAGGTTATATATATATATACTTGCATTTTTAATAAGAATTATAATTTTGATATTAATACAGATCACTCGCAGTTCTTCTCTTAAATTTTTATCTTTCCTGCTTCAGAGTTTTTCATATTAGGCCTGTGTGATGTAGGAGTAGTGAGAGATTTGATGTGGTGAGTGACTGGGACAGGATGTGCAGATTTTGGGCTTTGGCAGAAGGGCAGTTAGTTAATGTGTGAGTGGTAATATAGTGATATTCACGCTGGCAGCAGCTCACTCGACTTCCTAGTAGATACATGCTAGGCTTCTTGGAGGTGCTGTATTTGTACTGCATTCACTTAGTCCAAATGATAAGACACTGCAGCCTTGCTCAACTCGGCTTTGAGGGCTGTTATGCTTTTCTGAATTGAGCCTGAGCTGATACTCTTGAGCTCAACCACGTTACATTGAGGACACCGCTGTATGACATACATATAGACTCTGTCTCTTGGTGTATCGTAAATATGGGGGACTCTGAGGTCCTTTTGTCTCACACAGTGCGGCACGAGGATCCATAATCCTGGTTATATTCGCCATCTCCACGCATCGCAGAGAAGACGCGTGTAGGGAGGTCTTGTATGATGTTGGAGAAACACATGGTTTCGTGGCAAGAGGCTAATTGCTCTGGTATTCTACCCCAGATTGCAGTGTGGAGGTTAGAAGGTGTCAACGCATGGATGTGGCACTTGCGGACCTCTGGCTGGTCATTCGCTTCAACAGATGGAATGATGTGTGAGGTCTCGTAGGTGCTTAGTAGCCAAGTGGATGCGGCACAGGGCCTCCTATCTGGGTCATTCACCCCCAGATGCGAAGTGTGGAAGGCTCTAGAGGTGTCCAGGGTGAGTGCACACAGGGCCCCTGCTCTGGGTATTCTCCACCCCCAGAATGAAGTGGTGGAGGTCTGAAGGTGTATCAGGGTGCAGTGTGCTATTCCCAGAGCTCATAGTGCTGGTCATCCACCCCAGATGGAGGGATAGTGGCTTTAGGATCTAGAGGTGGTGCGAGTAGGAGCTTCTACAGGAGGTGCTGCTCTAGGGTCATTTCGAGATCGCTTACAAGAGGAGGATGTGAGAGAGGCCTAAATGAGCGTGTCCCAGGGTGGGCATTTAGGAGAGACTATCTGCTCTTGGGTCATTCCACTTGAGCACAGCCAGATGGACAGTGTAGAGATAGAGGTATTCCAGGTGGGCACAGGGACTCCTGCTCTGGGTCACTATCCACCCCAGTGGAGTGTGGAGGTCTGAGGTGTCAGGGTGGGCACAGGGCCTCTGCTTGGGTTTCATTCCACCCCAGATGGAAAGTGTGGAGGTTCTGAGGTGTCCCAGGGTGGCAACAGGGCTCTGCTCTGGGTCATTCTATCCCATGGGAGGTGTGGAGGTTGAAGGTGTACCAGGTGGGACAGGGCGCTCCTGCTCTGGGTCATTTATATCCCAGATGAGGTTGTCACAGCTGTAGCTTGGCAGTGGTGCTTTGCCATCTTGACTGCTGCTGGTGAGATGCAAAAGAAGAGCATAAAATTGGATGTTTCATAGAACTGAGCCCTAAAAAGTCATTGCTGGATGGGATTGTTCATGCTGGGACATCTGGGTGGGGTGGGGGCTTCTGAAGCAGGCATAAAAGAGCAGCGCATGTAGCAGACATCTGGTGGTTTTTGTTGTCACTAGTCATTGGAATCAAACTTTCCTGGGTGAAAGAGTTTCTAATGAAACTTCATTCATCTCTAGGGCATCGTGCTGTGGTGCTCCACGGAAGGAAGGGGCTGCCTGGGCAGATCTCAGCTCATATCTGACTAAATGTGTAATTGCAAGGAAAAAGGTTAAATGAATAAATGTGTCAGTGCTTCATGCGGGGGACACCTTGGCTGGAAGCTGTGCCTTGAGTGAAGCTGTGTGCGTTTGCATTTCCAGGCTTCATGGTGGGAGTTTTCATCCTGTCTGGCTGATGCCTTCCTGCCTTAGACATCCAAAACTATGTGCCTTGAAGGAACTTATTGTATTGATTTAGTGCAGGAGTGGTGAAAATTTATATAGATATATAGTTATTATGAATACGTATAAGATATATTGAGACTGAGTGGGTGGCTATATTGTATAGAGTGAGAGCAATGAGATATATGAAATAATAGCAAATTGTAGATTAGCCAAGTGTGAGTGTTTGGGGTGGTAGGTTAAACATGAGAAGTGGTGGTCGCTTCCAGAAAAATAAGACTATAGTTTTAACTCTTATGTTTTTGTAGCCATAAAATGGAACAGTGAAGTGAAATAGTTTTTTGAGCTTGGTTAATATTGATATAAAGATTGATCAGCTTGAATAGTAATAATAGGTGAAACAATGTTTGTGTGCTAATAGGACAATTGAGCACAGCAGGATTGCTGGGCTCATGGGAAGAGATGGATATCCCATCATTGTTCGCTTCGCTTCTGAAAGCAGAATGTCTCCAAGGCTGGAAGGGACAGTGATGGCTGTGGGTTTCTCCTTTCTCTAATAGAAACTATTGATGCTTTTCTTTATACTGCAATAGCCTTGTATACGCTGTGTAAGTCCATTTGATCCAATTGCCTGTTCTGTCCATATTTCCTGTTGGTTACGCAGATTGGTTTCTGTAGAGCTGTGCTTTTGATATTTTCCATAGCCTCAGCAATGACATGGGTGCTTTATTCATCAATCTGCCACGCTAGTGTAAGCAGTACAGCACTATTTGAGAAAAGCTGATACATCTAACAGTATCTCTAAAAGCAACTGACGCGCTATACCATCACTATTATGCTTTGTTTATATCGGCAGTGAGAATTTGCTCAAGCTCTAATTGCTCTCTTGTGATCATGCTGTTCACACTGTGTGTAGAGGGGGGATTCTTAGAGAGAGAGCTGTGAGAGAAAAACAATCAAACAAGAAAGTTCAGGCTTGTGTTTGATGCGCTGAGGCAATGTACATTTTAGCAAATTGGCAAGAAGCGTGCATTCACTGAGGGCGAGGAGAGGGATGCAGCATGAAGGAAATTTTACTATGTGTTCATCAGGCACTAGTTAGCCAAGTGTGTGATAGAGACGACTGAAGGGCACACGCTGTTCTTTCAGCACAAGGTAACCCCAGAAGGCACGGTTTTTGCATCCATAGTGATGCAAATGCGCGGTGGATGAGTGCTAGAGTTTATAATAGATGATTCAAGTGTTTGTAAGATTAAAAATATACGCTGACTTGGTCAAATGTTTAGCTATAATCCGCTCAACTCCCAAAGCCTTAGGGACACTGGGTATCTTGGCCTGAAGCTTTTCAGTGTGATGAAGTTTAGCACTTTAAAGGTCTCCATGATCAGCAAATGCCAGAAAACACTTGTTACATTTTCCTTTAAGCAGGAATGAGCCTCCAGTGGCTGCTCAGTGGAAAGCCTTGAGAAATTGGCACGTGCTTATGAAAACAAAACAGGAGCTGGTGAGACATACTATTGACCGTGTTGTCATTTTAGCTATGAAAAATTAATTTACCATCTCTTTTGTTAGCTAATGTACCTTTTGCTTTGATTCATAAAAAGAAAAGTGATAATAGAGGGCAGTTAATGAGTGAAATGTTTTTCAGGATCAACAGCTTTAAACAGCTCTTCTTTATCAAGTCAAGAAGGTGTTGGCTACTCAATGAAGCAGGAGTTACTAGATCATACTATTTTGTGGTCATAAACAATAAACTCACTAATCGTAATCAGGAAAGATAGGACCTACAGGATAATGCGCATGATATGGGTGAGAATCAGTTAGAGAGATAAAAGGGTCTATGCAATCAGTTTCAGAGAATTTAGCTGTTTAAGTAAGTAACCGAAATAGCCCCAGAACCGACCTTTCAGCAGCAGATGGTAAATACGGCAAAGCACTTGAAGGCACTCCCACTCGGCAGCTTCACGAGTGGCCTGAGCTCAAGTGGAATTTTGCTGCAGTATAATATTTTTTTAAAGCTCTTTACTTTGAACCAAATCACCAGGCCACAAAAGAATCCCTGCAATGCCCAGCACTTTGGGCGTGTGCAGATGTGACCAGGTCTTGCGCGCTTGTCAAACTGGAGCATCTCCGTGGATCTCTGTGGTTTATATATGATGGACCTGACATGGAGGGTTTGTTGTGCAGTTGTGGAATCTATCCTCCTTTGCCAGAGCTTCTGCATAAAGCTCAGTGGGATTTTGTAGCTGCTTATGTTGGCTCCTGGCGAACTCAGCTCGTTTCCATGAGATGTGCTCGCTCGCTCGCACGTCAAGGGGAAGAGCAAAAACTGCAGAGTGAAGCACAAAATGCAGAAGCTGAAGCTAAGACTGCAGACGTGAAGCTACAGAAATACTGCGAGTGAAGCATAACACCTCTGCTAGAGTGGAAGCTGGGGTTGTTTGAGCAATGGAGAATGGACAAAGTTGAATTGCGGGTGGAGGGTCTTGGGAGGAGGATGGAGGTGCGATTCTGAGTGGTTTTCCAAGTACTGGAAAAAACATGACTCTGGAGAAGTTAATAACCATGTATATAGATGAGATTTGATTGTTGGTGATATAAAATGTTTGTAAGTCGTTATATATATGAAAATATATATTTTTTATCAAATGATATTGCTTGTGAAGTGATGAATATTTAGAAACTGTGGAAGTTGAGCAGTTTGTGAGGTGTGTGAGGTTAATAATAGGACAGTAACGTTATGTAACTTATTAATATAGAAAAAAGGAATAGTGCAAACTTAGAATGCAATTTTGAATTTTGGTAAAACAATTTTTTACACTAATTAAAAAAATAGAAGCATTCCTGGCTTATTCCAGTATTGGAAAAAATACTGGAAATTAATAACAAAAATGTTATAGGTTTGAATGTTGGTGTAATGTTAGTGTTTTTTGATGAAGATATATTTTTAAATGTTTGTTGTGAAGATGTGATTAGAAATAAAGTAGGATTTAGGTTTAGAGGAATTAAGGAAAGAACCTTATTAGAGGGAATAAATAAATAGTAAATTATTATATTGCGAAATCATCACTCAGAACTTAAAATGGAAAAAATTTGAAAAAAGTATAATGTAGTTTTTTAAAAGGTTTCTATATTTAATTGAACATATTGAATTTTTTATGATATTTGATATCTAGTGATTACTTTTTTAGCATAATCTGATCGGGTTCTCATTTATTACGAGGAGAGGAAGGGCTGGTGTCTTTATCGTGAGTATAGGCTTTTTTGAGGAAATACAACTGAAATTTTTTGGTGGTTTTATATATATAGATATATTGTGTGCGATCACCTTTCGTTTATTACACGAACTTGTGGAGTTTTTTTATTTAATATAGTCAAGACACGAAAGCTAGAGTTTTTTATTATTGTGATGAACTTTAGAGTTAGTTTTTAGTGTTTTGGTGGTGTTATCAAGGTAGTGTGGTGTTTCATTTAAAAAAAGTATAAAGGTTTATTATTAGGTTATCAGACACTCAGGTAGTTTATTATAAGTTTTTATTCATTCTCTATGGAGCGACTTGAGGTTGGTGATTCTTGGAGGAGGGATGCTTTTTTTACTCACTGAAGACAGATGGATCACTATTTTTGCATAATTTGTTCTTTTATAGAGATTTTATGCACTTTTTTATGAGTAACATTCAAATTCTTCTTTTTGGTTATTAAATTATTGGGGTTTTTTAATGATAGTGTTTTTTGTGTGTCACAGAGAAAAATGGTTTGTGTTTAATGGTATATGATATAGAAATTAGTTTTAGCTCAAAGGTGTATTTTAATATTTTATTTCAGGAGTTTTCTAATGTAAACTAAACAGTTTTGAGGATGGGGCAGCAGAGTTGGATATTTGGCGAAGTTTTGGAGACATTTTGCATTTGGTAGAATAAACAGATGAGCAGGTAGTCCTAATACGCAAGCAGGGAGTTCTCTACACACGCTTGCACGCTGTTAAAGGCTTCGTGTGATAAAATGAAATGAGTATTCTTTCATTAGTTGGGCTGTCATTAATACCTTTGGCTGCTTAAGTGAGGTCGATGGGGTAGGTGCTATATGCAGTATTCATTGGTTGCTTATATGGTTTTGCCCTCTTAGTTGTGAGTTCACTGCACATACTCTTAGGCTGTTTAGTTTGTTGTTTTGAGGTTGTCTAAAGCCACTGGTGTAGTTAAACGCCAGGCTTGGTGATCTGCGTAGGCCATCGGCATCTAAGTGTCATACACCAGTTTCTCAGTCATCATGAATACTGATTCATATTTAAAAATTCATTTGAGTATATGAGTCGGGTTCTTGTACTAGATTATTCTATTATTTTAATTTAGTTTAAATTCATTGGATTCTTTTAGATATTTTTGGTCATGGAAGAAAAGAATTCTCGAGGGAAGAACTAAATATTGTTTGTCTTTTGACACATATAAAATGGGAATCCAATTTAAACTAGACGCACATCCATCAGCTCCACAGACTTGCAGCTAAGATACATAGTCCACAGTGATAAGTATATCAGACTTAATATATAAATAGAGGCGTTTTTTGATAAACGTTTATAGGAGAGGTGGATGCAGCGCGACTTAGCTATATAGTGTCATATGACAAAGCTATAGGAAATTGAGGTATCTCGTAAAATTAGAGATTTAGTTTTTGAGGAACTATTATGACAGGAGCGTTGTCAGTTTGATTCAGCCCTCGTCCGTGAATATTATTTATTTCTGCTCACTCCTAGGCTCAAAGAATATGTTATGTCATGTTGGTGGAGGTTTCTATCCCGTTCATTGGTGGTATGGTCTGGTATCACCACTTAGATAGGAGAGTTCTGGTCCGGATCCTGGACACATCGCCTGGGGTTTGAATTGGAGCCAGCCCAGAGGTGGGTTACAGGAAGCTCTGCTGGGTGAGCTGGGCCAGGAATTGTTATGAAGTAGACAAAAATTAGCATGCCCATTTATTAAAAGTTTGCGAGTTACAGGTTGGGCCAGCTGCTGATCCAGAGTGAGTGTCCTTTTAATGTGTTTGTAAACTGACAATGTTACTCTCGTCTGACAGTTAGAGAATTCTATCTTGTCAGTGACAGCAACTTGCGTGACTTATCCTGGAGAGATGGACCCAGACAGTGAAGGTGAAGGGACACTCTAGAGAGAGCTATTGCATAAGTGGATTCCTTCGGATCCTATGCATGCAACGGGAGAGACCTCACTAAACTAGCAAAAACCGCATAAAACGATGAGCCAGCACAAATTGATGAATAAAGCATTAATGTCTAGACGTTAGAGGTAAGTCAGCCAATCTCATATTTGATTAGATCCATTCAAGAATAGTTTTTACCCAGTCACCCTAACTAAAAGACGCAGTACGCAGGAAGCCAGCGTGTGAAACGGAAAGAGTAGTGGGCTAGATAGAGCAGACTTGAATGTTGCATGCTTTAAGGATATAAGAGTAATATTTCCAAATACTGGTGTGAGGATGGAGCCCAGCTTGCACAGAGGCTTAGTTCGGGAACACAAGCTGACCCTTTTTGCTTTCCTTCTCCTCCGAGTCACTGGGCCCTAAATTGTACAATAAAAATGATAGTCTCCGAATTAGTAAAAGAGAAAAGGCTTTGAGGAGGGATTTGGATGGCTATGGTGGAAGCGAGTAGGTTGGTTGTAGCACGTACAAGGGTCCCTGAGTGTCTGGATGGCTCGAAGTCACTTTGTCAATAGACGGTTATTATGTTCAAGAGCGTATTTATGCGTAGTCTGAAAGATTAGTTGTATTTCATGATGGTGGGGAGAAGTCACATGTGGTGGGATTCTGACATTTTCTGCGTATCATCCTGGGGGCTTGCATGAGCGTGGAGATACAAGTGGGCAGAATAGGAATCGTGTTCTGCCTCGGGCAAGTTTGCAGATAGGGGCCGCGGATAAGACTAGCAGCAATCGCCGAGTGCTTCTAATGCCAGGAGGCTATCTACAGGGAGCAAGAGAGGCTCCCTCCTCCATCACAAGTATTTTCGCTGCGGTGTTGTAACAGGCGTGATAATAAGTCGACACTCCTGTTCTTTTTTTCAATAAACTGGGAAAAAATTTCTACCTTTCTATGTCAACGCATTTAAGTATGTGCACGTGGCTTTTCCACTCTTGTTGCTAATAGGACCAGAAGAACACAAGGCAACCACTGTCCTCAAGTTTTTGAAGAAGCAAAAAGTTGTTTATTTTCTGACTCTACATTATAGTTTTCTAAGAGTGACAGTAGATTTGGAGGGAGAACGTGCCTACCGTTTCCCACATTAATAGGAAGTGCTCGTACGTTTGATTTGTTTAACAGTCTATAACTTTCTCTTCTTCTATAAAAAAATGCAAAACAAGGGTTATTTACAGAAAGTGTGTGAGAAAGTCAACGTATCAAGAATATCAGCATCAGAAGGCTTAGAAAGTCTTTTAAAAATCAAAGGACACCCTCTGCACTTTTTTTCTAATTATACGAAATTTTCTGACAATACTTCCTGGAATCCAAAGTTATTAATATTGTATCCTCTGCAGGACTGAATGGCTTGCTCAGCTTGAGTACCCTTCAATACAAATTAATGTTTATCACTAGTTGCTGCTTTCGCTGCGCGAGGAGCAGCAATGAGCAAGCTAGCGAGAGTTCATTGACTAAATTGGCTGAAGGGAAGCAGTGGCCGTGTCTGAGATGAGGTAGTTTGGCGAGGCTGCGAGGCTTGTGGTCCTGAGGGTTGCAATAATAGGAAGAAAAACAGGCGTAGACCATGATTTGAGAGGAAGTGGCAATAGGGGTAGTGAGTGATGCCGCTGACTGAAATTGAAGCTTTGCAAGAGATTTGGTGAGGACTAGTGGTGGCAGATAGCATGGGAAACAGCTATCATTGATTAGATAGAGAGAGAGAGCCTCGCCCCAGGGAGATAGTTCACTCCCATCGGAACACCTGCCATAGAGCTTTCTAAATTAAGGACTGGGTAGTCTGGAGAGCACAGAAATTTTAAAACACCAGCTCGCCTGTTCCTGCTGCCTGCTCAGGAAAGGATGGGATTGCTGAAAGCATCTCAGTGCTTCCAATTTCAACACTGCAACTTGCAAAGAAGAGTTTTTGTTGAACTGGGTTAGCTTGAGATCAACTCTGCCTGGTTGTTGGAAAAAAAAATGGACAGATACTTGGCTGTTTGTCCTTCAAAATAGCAAACAAAGCTGTTTCAAGGACTTCTAAAATTATAGATGGTGGATAAGTGACTGAAAAGACTATACTAGCTGTTTAACACAGTGCAAAAATAGCAGATGGCTTGTAGCCCAGAGGCTGGAGGTGACAGGAGAAGATTTAATCAACTTGTTGGATTATAGAGGGGCAGATCAGCTAGAAGTCACTCCTGAGGAAACCTGCAGGGAAGATTTCATGCATTTGAATATGAGGGGAAATAGGCATTCTGATATATAGAGAATAGTTGCTAGGCACAGAGTACACTTGTCTGCGTTGAGTAAGTGGTTATTGGTAGATATGGATTATGGCCATCAGAAATAGCAAAAAGTCTGGTAGACACTATGGTTTAATCAGTGATAAAGAGGAGAAAATAAGGCTAGGTAAAATTCGCCTTTCGGGGTGTTCGACTAGAATGCATGGGGCAGATACCCTTTGCAAGGAAAGTGCGCCAGAGCCCATCCCTGACCTTGTAGGGGGAACAGTATGAAAGGTGGTAAAGAATGTATCCTATCCGCCAAGGAGTTGCAGCTGACCAATTACTAAAGATTAGGACAGGCCTGATGTTAACAGCACACCTGTAAGCAATAAGAACAGTGGTACAAAAGAGTGGATTGGTGGGTTCTGAGTCAGATGGCTGCTGCAAGGACCAAAGGAAACAGTGCAGTGCTTAGAGGAGCTGCCTGTGAGAACATCAAGGAGATATGAACCCTGGTGATATGGAACCCTTGCACTATAATGATAATAGAAGTCTTGATATATAAGACAACGTGACTGGGGAAGCTGCTGTTGAAGCAGCTCTTTGGAGGCTGCAGTGTTCACCTGCTGGGTATTGACAGTGATTCTGTGAATAAACTCTGCGCGCTGAAGATGGGGCAGCTCAGATCCCGAGCTGGGGGTTTTGGGTTCCTGCCTTGGGTTGCACCATCAAAGCAGCAAAAGGAGGGCCCCCCCTGGGGGGCCCCCCCCAAAGGGCAACAATCCCTGTCTGTCACCCCTCACCTGCCTGCTCACTTCCAGCAGCCCAGATGGATTTACTCTGTTCTCCTTTGTCTTAATTATTTATTCTTATCTGAAAGCAATTAGAGAAGTGCACCTACAAACAAACATGCCTCTCTTTTCTACAGAAACACAAGAGATGTCTGACACGTTTGTCAGACGTGCTGTTGACCTCCCAGGTTAATTGGAGCACTTCCAATGCATGTGTAGGGGTGACCTTCTCTGGTTTGGGGTCGGATGGAAAACTCAGGAGGGGAGGCATTCCTGCTGAGGCGGCTTGGACAGTGCATGGTGGAGCCATGGGGCAGCTTCTGTGAAACCAGGGCCCTCTCCAGGAGCAGGAATGTTGGTGTCATGTAGTGGACCCTACCACAGCTCAGATCAGACCAAATTCAGGAGCCAGGGCTCTGGTTCATCAGCAGTTTAGAACTCAGCTGAAGATGTTTTAGCATGGAAAGCCTGTCTGATTTAACTCTTATTCTCATTTATTTTACCACTGTGTTCATTGTTCTGGTTTTTATGTAAGTGATGGCTGTTTGATCTGGGAGTCAAAGGGTTATATCTATAAACCCTCAACATGTAGAATCTATATAGATTGGTGAATTGGACAGCTCAGGTTCTAGTATGCTAACCGAAATCTATGCTTCTAATGCATGAATATAATTTTTTAGTCCGAATTATCCATATTTTGGATATAGAGGGAACAGTTTTTTGCTTAAATTTATATTAACCAATATCTATGGAATGATGTTGAATATGTTGATTACACTCCTGCACTGCTGCAAAGCAATTTTTGGAACTTTCTGTTGAACACTGCAAGGCACTGACCGCCAGGAGAAACACTGCATTGACCTGAGGCCTTGGAGAAGGTTCACAAACATTGGATTGGATGGGCACTGAGATTGTGGGTGTGGAGATAATTAGAAAATAGAAGTGTGTAATGCACATGGTGAGAATTAAAGAGTATTAATTTGTATAAAGAGATTATAGGTAAAATAATCTAATAAAGAGAGGGAGAGTTTAGGCAGGAGGCTGTCTCTGTCTTTTCTTTGAACTTGTGGAGTCCATCTTGATTTTTTCTTTTGTTCTTCCTCTTCTTTTTTGTATCTTCTAGTTGTAAGATTTTGGTATTTAGGTGTCTCAGCGATGAATATAGCCATGATGATGTGTGGGGGTTGTTAGAGTGTGGGAACACTCGCCATTAGCTTAGATAAATAGAGGGTGCCACTTGGCAACAGGGGTTACGAACAGCTGTTCTTATTGATGTCTTATTCGAATCACTTGTCTCACAGTTGACGTAGCACTAGGGTCACATAGGAAGGGGTGCTGCTGATGGACGGTGACCATAGAGAGAGTACCTGCATGGGAGAAAAGAGGAGAAGAAAACACACATATGCTAGGGGAGATAAGATAACATGAGTAAAATAAATGGTAATATGAAGAAAGGAATAAAATAACTATACACTCGCGCTAATTTAGTGAGTGAAGTCATGAGGCCATGAGGTACATCACTAGGATTGGAGCAGCGCCGACTGTAACAGGCTGCAGCTTGTAAGGAGAGTGGGTAAATGAGCGATATATAGGACGCTGAGAACTGTGTGAGGTGTGTAGGAGACAGTAGAGGGAGATATAGAAGAGATCAAGACTGAAGGTTACGCGGGAGAAATGGCCACGAGCGATGAGTAGGGCCGGTAAAGGATCAAACTCGCACACACTCGCACTAAAGTATAGATCAGAGACTCTATATACGAACGTTGTGCACGGAGATGATTATAATGACAAGCTAGAGGACGTCGCCTCGCGCGCTGCGAATGTAGGAGACGATTGATGAGGTGAAGTAGATAGATCGCTAGGGACAAGGTAGTAGGATTTTGTCGTAACTTTAGTATAAATGTTATATAGTTATATAGCTGCAGATAGGACACAAGGGCTCGACAGTTCTGCGGCGTGGTCTCCATACTCTCTGCTCCAGGGTTAATTTGAGGAGGAATAGTGCAAGCGTTGAGTCGACTAGAAAAGGCGAAGATGCTGTGGGGTGACTTGTCATACGCAGACGGCAAATGGGGAATTAGGATCTCATGGCACAGGGTTTGTTGCAAATAGTTCTCTTGCGTTCCAATCTCGAGGAAGTCTCGGCACTCAGCTGAAGTCTTCTGCTTAGGGTGAGGTGCAAACAAAGAAGATTTTACAGACAGTCTGCGAGGCTCAAGTAATGGACTGTATATCCTTCAGACTGATCTTATGACTATTGAGAACATCGATATCATTAATTCTGTATTATTGGACTATCGTGTGTGTGTTTTTTAGGGGTAATTGGAATGGGATAAGCTGCCATGGGCATGCTGGTCATGCGGTTAATTTTGCATTCTCTCTGATGCGCCTCCCATAAGTCACTTCCCTCAATGTCTGCGGAGGAAGAACAGTCAACATTAGCCCACATGCAGTGAGGCCAATGGCTGGTCACTAGCATGAAGAATGTAAAATTGACGTTAGTATATATTGAAGCAACGAGAAGAAACAGAAAAGAGTAAGAGGTCCACCTCATTTCGAGGAGTGAATATCTTCTCCGATACAACTCATATGTTTGATGGTGATAGAAACGTCGTTTTTACAACTCTCACAAAGGAGTGTGCGCGGCAAGATTATATATATATTTATATGGTAGATGATTGGTAAAACAGCAGACGGGCATACTAGCATTGTGAGATGTTACCATGGCTAGAGAAAGGGCAGTGCACTCATTATGATGTAGAGGTGTTTACGACTTTCGGTCCCACTGTTCTTGGTTTTGGAAAGACAGGAGTCTGCTAAGGAAGGCAGGAGCTACCCTGAAATGGAAAGAAATGTAAAAGCCTCGCCACTCAAAATGGCATAAATTTAAATAAGGGGCCTCAGGCAAAATATAGGGAGCAGGAAATAACAGTTCTTTTAATAGAAAAAAAAGAATAAAATAAACAACGAGATCCACTAAGAACAACACTGACAGAGTCAGACACCAAACTCGCAACCTTGTTGGGTCAGGGTGGTTGGGTTTGGCAAGTGCGATTTGAAATGCTGAGCTATGCAGTGCCCTGAAGTGTCAGGTGTGGTTCTGCTTAGAGAGTTACGGAGGATCTGTAGAGAAGGACTCGGAATTCTTCCTCTGAAGATCCAGTGTAGGAAGTAGGCATAGCTTGTGCTCCTTTCTGGGAATCACCGTGGAGAAAAAGCCAACTGTGTCCAGGATCTCAAGATTAATCTGTGGGTAGCAACTGCTTTGGCTTCCTTCTGGGCGGAGCATTATAATAGGATGATATACGATATATCTTATACAGACATGCGACTGACATAACTCATAGTGCTTTGTTGGTCAGCAATTGATCTCTTGCTGAGGGGAGGTGTAGAAGTCGAGTGGTCATCAGAGAGAGAGTTTTATAAGGCAAACTGCCCACTGAAAGTAATCTGCCCATAACAGATGGGACAAGTTTGGAAAACTATCTTGCATGCAATCTTTAACACGAGACGAGGATGTTTTTGTTATTCTGCTCGAGATACTGTTTGAAGATTCATGCTTTATATCGTGCTACAATTTTAACTTGGTAAGAATGTTTACTCATTTGTTGTGTTTTGTTTTTTAATTAGACACTGGTTTGGTCATTTCTGTACAGAGAGAGCAGAAGAGGAATTGTTCTCTGTCGGGACAAGCTTCACATAGGTATTGAACTATTCACTCAGGCAGACAGCCAGGAACACAAGTGTTCATTTATTACACTCAGTAGGGGCCCCAACATGCTTTTCTACTGATTCAAGAAGGGTAG
>NDFG01000126.1:217600-233745 GCA_002167245.1 Sporophila hypoxantha | reverse complement strand
CATATTACAAAAAATTGAACAGGGGTTTTGTTGATGAAGTGAAGGAAAATCAGAATTCCCCAAACATATCCAGGAAAAATTCCCACCTGCCAGGAAAAATTCCCTTTTTTTTTCCTCAGTGGTAATTTTGGAAAAAAATAGAATTTGGAATAATCAAAAAAATACCGACTTGGCAAAAAAAATTACCAAAAAAATTTGGAGAGAATTCCTTCGAATTGAGGGAACCTCCTTAAAAAGGAGTGAAAATCCTTCCAAAATCCTTCACAATGAGCGAAAAACTCCTTGAAATGGATTGAAAGGGGAGGGCTGTGAATCCCATGGTGGAATGAAGGCTTGGAAAGATCTCAAAAATCATGGGGTCAACCAAAAGATGATCCAAGGAAGATCTCGAAGAACTTGGAAAACACAGCTTTTAATGAGAAATTGAGAAATCCTGCTGAATTTTTTTGCCCCAAAAACTTGCCTATGGGAGATGGTTGAGATCTCCAGTGGGAATCCGTGGTGGAATTGGGGTTGAAAAAGACCGCAAAAGTCATGAGTCAAACCAAAGATGATCCAAGAAGATCCAGAGAACTCAAAGAACGTGGAAGAAGCAGCTTTTAAGTGACAATCGAGGAAATCCTATAAAATTGAGGAATCCTTATAATTGGGTTCCCCCAAACCATCTTGGAACGTGGTGAGATCTCCAGTGGGAATCCATGGGTGGAAACCTCTAGATCATCAACTGAAGTAATCCAAGAAAGATCTCTAAGAACTTGGCAAACGCAGCTTGTTTAAGGAGAAAGTGAGAAATTCCTATAAATTTTTCCCCAAAACTGCCTTGGAGATGGTTGAGATCTCAGTGGGGAGATCCATTGGTGGAACCTGCTAAGATCATTTACTGAGGTGATCCAAGAAGATCTCAAGAACGCTGAAAGTTGCATTCTTTTAAGATTGAGGAAATTGAGCCAAATCCCATCGAATTTCCCCTAAATCCACCTCGGGCAAGTCAGAATTATCCAAGATTTTCGGGCGTCCCTCCCCCAACCCCACGTCCAAGGTGTTGACCTTTGGTGTAGAACCCACAGTGTGCGGGACTCCCCCTTTGGAGATGACCCCGGGGTCACCTCGGGCCGTTCCCTGTGGTTGCAGGGACGTTGTTGGAAGATGCGCTTTGCCAAGATGCCGACAGCGGAGGAGCGGTGTATCCCCGCCTCGTCCCCCGTTGGTTGGTCCCGCCCCCCACCAAGGTGCGCCGCCCTCGTCCAGCGACAGCCAGCAGCGACAGCTCCTCCGGACAGCGGACAGCTTCCTCGACGACTCCGAGGAGGAGCGGGCGCAGCGCTTGGCCGAGCTCCAGGAGCAAGGTTTACGGGCTGGCCCAGGGTTCCTTACCTGGATGGGCTTGGGTGCGTCTTGAGGTCAGGGGTGGAGCGTCAGGGATGTCCCATGATGGTCAGGTCCAAGACAACCAAAATTGTTGGGTTTGGTAAAAGCATAAAGAGTTGGCTTGTTGACCCCCAAATCAGTTGGGTTTGTGGACCTAAATCATTGACCCAAAATACATTGGGTTTTTAGCCCCTAAAATCGTTGGGTTTCTTGACCCAAAAACATTGGGTTTGTGGACCATAAATCATTGGGTTTATTGAACCCAAAATCATTGGGTTTTTAGCCCTTAAATCGATTGGGTTTTCTTGACCCAAAACCATTGGGTTTGTGGACCCAAAACCATTGGTTTTGTGACCCAAAATCGTTGGTTTGTCTCCTCAGAATTGTTTGGGTTTGTCTCTCAGAATTGTTGGGGTTTGTTTGACCTGGAATCATTTGTTTATGGACCTAAATTGTTGGGTTTTGTATAGCCCCAAATCATTGAGTTTGTGGATCCAGCACATTGGGTTTTTAGCCCTAAATTGTGGGTTTGTGGAACCAAAAACCATTGGTTTGTGGACCGAAATCGTTGGTTGTCTCTCAGAATTGTTGGGTTTGTGACCTGGAATCATTGGTTTATGGACCTATATTGTTGGGTTTGTAGCCCAAAATCGTTGGAGTGTGGACCCAGAATCGTTGGGTTTGTTGACCAGAATCGGTGGTTTGTCAGCCCAAAATTATTTGATTTGTGACCAAAATTGGTGGGTTTGTCGGACCAAAATCATTGAGTTTGTGGACCTAATTGTTGTTTTGTCAACCTGAAATTGTGTGGCGTTTTGTTGAAACCCAAAAAAACCGTTTGGGTTTGTGGACCTGCAATCATTGGGTTTGTCGACCCAGAATTGTTGGATTTTTGACCATAAAATTGTTGGGTTTGTGACCCAAAATCCATGGGGTTTGTTGACCCCAGAATCATTGGGTTGGGGGACCTAAATTCTTGGGTTTGTTGACCGGAAATCGTTGGGTTTGTGGACCCAAAATCGTTGGGTTTGTCACCAGAATCATTGGGTTTGTGGGACCTAAAATCATTTGATTTAGTGGACATAAATTGTGGGTTTTTAGGCCAGAATTGTTTGTTTTGTCAAACCCAAATCGGTGGGTTTGTAGACCTTAAATCATTGGTTTGTGGACCTAAATGTGTTGGGTTTGTTGACCCAAAATTGTTCGGTTTATGGACCTAAATAGTTTTGAGTTTGTTGACCCAAAATCGCTGGGTTTGATCTAAATTGCTTGAGTGTTATGGACCCAGAAATAATTGGGTTTATTGACCTGAATCGGTGGTGTTGTCAACCCAAAATCGTGGTTTGTGGACCTGAAATTGTTGGGTTTGTTGACCTAAAGTTGTGTTGGCTTGACACCAAAATTGTTTGGTTTTGTTGCCCAAATTTTTTTGGGTTCGTTGTCCCAAAATCCAATGAGTTTTTGTTTCTGAAAAATGTTGGGTTGAACCTAAACTCAGTTGGCCCAGGTGGGGTCAGTCACGGGTTGGGTTTGATGACCATGAGGGGTCCATTGGAACGATTGGAGGTGACACCAGTGAACCAGGTGGGGTCATCACCGGTTGGTTTGATGACCATGGAGGTGTCCATGGAGCCATGGAGGTGACATCAGTGACCAGGTGGGTGTCATGGTTGGTTTTGGTTGAACTGTCTGGAGGTGTCCATTGGAAAACCATTGAAGTGACACGCAGTGACCAGGTGGGGTTCAATCAGAGGGGGTTTGATTTGACCTTGGAGGTGTCCATGGAATGGTGGAGGTGACAGTGACCTGGTGGTGTCATGGCTTGGGTTTGGTGACCCTGAGGTGTCCATGGGAACCATTGGAGGTGACACGCAGTGACCAGGTGGGGTCAATCAAGAGGTCAGATTTGATGACCCTGGAGGTCTCCAACTGAACCATTGGAGGTGACACTCAGTTGATTCAGGTGGTGGGGTCAGGCCACGGGTTGGTTTGATGACCTTGGAGTCTCCATGAATGGTTGGAGGTGAACAGTGACCAGCATGGGGTCAATCAGAGGTCAGATTTTTTGATGGAACCGCTGGAGGTCTCCATTGGAGCCATGTGGAGTGACAGTGACCTGGTGTTGTCCATGGTTGCGGTTTGATTGACCTTGGAGGTGTTCCATGGAATGGTTTGGAGGTGACACTCAAGTGACCCAGGTGGGCTCAATCACGGGTTGGGTTTGATGACCTTGGAGGTCTCCATGGATGGTTGGAGGCGACACTCCATGATCAGGTGGGGGTTTGTGTTGGGTGGTGATGACCCTGGAGGTCTCCATGGAAGAACCGGGACCCTGGCTCTGACTGAGAATCTGGGTGCTCTGGTCCCAGGTGGGGACCTGATGACCTTGGAGGTCTCCCAGGTGGTCAATCCCAGGTTGCCAGTCCATGACCTTGGAGTGACCCAAGGCGTGGTGGACCCTGCTCTGGCTGAGAAATCTTGGGCTCGGTCCAGGTGGGTCTACGTCGGGGAATGTTCCAAGCTCCCAAGGTGTCCCCTTTCCCACAGCTGGGCTGTGGGTGCACGAGGCAGCTCGCGGCGCTTGTCCAGCCCCAGCAGAACAAACCAAAGAAGAAGGAGAAGGAACAAGAAGGAAAAGAAGAAGGAGAAGCACAAAAAGAAGGAGGAGCTGAGGCACCAGAAGAGGCAAAGCCAAGGAAGCCTGCCACCAAGAAGGCCAAGAAGAGCAACAGCAACCAGCCCAGCGCCTCCAGGTGGGCCCTTCCCACAATTCCCTTGGGGCGGTTTGGGGATCCCCCGGTGCTAATTAAGTTAATTCATTAATGAGGGACCTCGTGGGCCCCGGGGGATGGGTGGGTGAGCCCAAACCTGTGTGTGAGCTCAAGCTCCAGGTTTGGGCTGGGTTTTCTCCGTGGTTTGCTGGGACACCTGGGCTGGGCAGGTGGAGATGGCTGGGGTGTGCAGGAGCAAGTTAAGCTCAGCTTTGGGGGTTTCCAGGAAGGCAAAGTTTAAACTCAGCTTTGGTGTGTCCAAAACCAACTTTAAGGCTCAGCTTTGGGGGTGTGCAGAGCAAGTTAAGCTCAGCTAATGGGTGTCCAGGAGCGAATTAATCTCAGTTTTGGGTGTTCAAGAGCAAGTTAAAACTCCAGCTTTTGCGGATGTCTGAACAACTGTTGAGCTCAGTTTAGGGCATTTCAGGAGCAAGATTAATCTCAGTTTTGGGTGTCTCAAAACCAAGCTTGAGCTCAGTTTTGGGTGTTTCAAGGAGCAAATGAAAGCGCAGGCTTTGGGATTCTGAACAAACCTTGAGCTCAGTTTTGGGTGGTCCAGGGAGCGGAAATTATCTGAGTTTTGGTGTCCAAAACCAGCTTGAAGCCTCAGTTTGGGTTGTTGAGGAGCGTTCAAGCCTCAGTTTTGGATGCTTCAGGAGCGAATGGTGAATCTCAGTTTTGGGTGTCCAAACCAGCTGAGCTCAGTTTTGGGTGTTCAGCGAGGCAAATTTAAGCTCAGTTTGGGTTCCTGAATGGGCTTACGCTCAAGTTGTTGGGTGTCCAGGAGCGAATTTAATCTGAGTTTTGGGTGTCCAAAAACCAAGCTGAGCTCAGCTTTGGGTGTGCAGGAAGCAAGTTAACTCAAGCTTTGGGTGTCCAAAACCAACTTAAGCTCAGCTTTGGGTGCTGCAAGGAGCGAAGTTAAGCTCAGGCTTTGGATTCTGAACAACTTTGGCTCAGTTTTTGGGTGTCGCGAGCGAATTTAATCTGAGTTTGGCTGTGTCCAAAACCAGCTGAGCTCAGTTTTGAGGTGTTCAGGAGCAAATTAATCTGCACTTCTGGTGGCCAAAAAATACCAAACTTAGAGCTCAGCTTTGGGTGTTCAGGAAGCAAAATTAAGCTCAGCTTTGGGGTTTCAGAACTAGCTTGAGCTCAGTCCAATTTCATTTCTGGTGGTCTGGAACATCAAGGAAGGAGCCAGCAGTGAAGCTTTGCAGCTCGTGGCTTAGCTGGGTTTAGCTTTAGGTTTAAGGCTGAGATTTAGGCCTGGGTTTAACTCTAAAACAAAACATTTGTCGGTCGCGTCTGCAGCTAAGAAGAAGCTGGTGGCAGCCGAAGTCCTTCGATTCTGTGGTTAGGCTGGTTAGGGCTGGGTTTAGGCCGGTTTAGGCCTAACCAACCATTTTTTGTTGGTGGAGCAGCCAGAAGAAAAAGCCGATGGCAGTTGAAGTCCTCCAGGTCCTGGTGATTAGGGCTGGTTGGAGGTCCCGGGGTTTAGACCGGGTTTAATTAAAACGTCTTTTTGGTCAGCATGCATTCAAGAGCTGGTGGCAGTGAAAAAGTCCTCCAGGTCCTGTGGGTCAGCGGCTGGTTTAGGTTCGGTGTAGACCAGTTGTTAAGTCTAAAATGTCAAATTTTTTGGCTGCACCGCACCAAGAAGGAGCGGTGCATTTGAGTCCTCCAGGTCCTGTGGGTGTGAGGGCTGGTTTTTAGGTCGGGTTTTAGGACCGGGTTTAGGTTGGGTTTAGGCCTAAACCCCCATGTTTTGTTGACCTGAGCAGCAGAAGGAGCGCGCCGGTGAAGCCCAGCAAAGCCGCGCCCGCTCTACGAGGTCGGAAGGAGGAGGAGAAGTGCGAAAAGCCCCATGTCCTACGAGGAGAAGCGGGCAGCTGAGCCCTTGGACATCAACAAACTGCCCGGGAGAAGCTGGCAGGGTCGGCACATCATCCATCCCGGGAGGCCCTCCGCCTCAAGAACTCACAACCCCGACGGATCGAGATCGACTTTGAGACCGCTGAGCCGTCGAAGGCTGCCGAGCTCGAGCGCTACGTCACCATCCTGCCTGCCGCAAGAAGAGGAAACCCCCATACCTCCAAACACCAAAATTTGGGGGTTTCAGCCTGATTTTCTGGTGGTTCTTAATCCCCAGGGTGGGTTTGGGAGGTTATAGAGATGGTTTGGCCTTCGCCAATGATGGCGGCGGGTGGATTCAAAATGGCGGCGGTGGGATTCAAAATTGGCGGCAGGCAGGGGATTTCAAAATGGCGGTCGCTTGCTGGTCCTGGTTTAGTTGTAATAATTAAGATTTTATTTTAAAGATCAATATTTTAAAATTACTGAATGCACGTTGCAGCGCAAAGCAGTTGCGAATCAACCAGGTTGGTTTGGATGAAAGCCAGCTTGGGTTTAGATCAGCCAGTTGAGTTTGGGACTAACCACTTTGGGTTAGATCAACCAGTTAGACCAAACAAGGAGTTTAGACCAACCACGTGTGGGATTAAGACAAGCCAGTTGGGTTTAGAACCAAACCAGTTGAGTTAGAACCAATCACTTTGGGTTTAGGCTGAACCCAGTTGAGTTTATTAACCAAAACCATTGAGTTCAGGATGACCCAGTTGGGTGGTTTGAAATGAACTGTTGGAGTTGGAACCCAGCCGTTGAGTTCAGCTGCCCCAGTTGAGTTTAGAACTCAACCCAGTTGGGTTAAAAATAAACTGGTTGAGTTTAAACCAACCCAGTTGGGTTTAGGATGACCCAGTTGAGCTCAGCCTGCCCCAGTTGGGTTTTAAGGATGACCACAGTGAGTTCAGAACCAAACAGTTTGAGTTTAAAGATGACCCAGGTTGAGTTCAGGCTGACCCAGTCGGGTTTTAGATTGTTAGAACCAACCAGTTGGGTTTACAATAAAACTGGTTGAGTTTAGAACCAACCTGTTGAGTTCAGGCTGACCCAGTTGGGATTTAAGAACCAACCAGCTTGAGTTCAGGTGACCCCAGTTGAGTTTAGAAACCAAAACCCGTTGAGTTCAGCCTTTCCTAGTTGGTTTTAGAACCAACAGTTGAGTTCAGGATGACCCAGTTGGTGTAGAACCCAAACCATTTTGGGTTTAGAGCTTAACTCATTGAGTTCGGCTGCCCTTTAGGTTGGGTTTAGAACCGAACCAGATTTTGGAGTTGAGGGCTTTGCCCCAGTTGGGTTGAGCTCCCAATCGCCGTCACCGCTGACGCGCTCCCGATTGGTTCCGGCAGAGAAGCTCGACGTCCTTCGGCCGCGCTCTCCTACACTAAGGGCTAAGCTTCGTGCTAAGGGCCTTACTCAACAGTGGAAACCGTAGTGCTAGTCCTCATTTTCAGACGATCGAGCTCCTTTGCGGACCGCAGATACGATGTCGGGAGCTCAGAGAGTTTATAGGCGCCCTCTCTCTTTCCGCATCCCTCCCTGCGGCCTGGGAAAAATGATATTAATATAGACGGATATAACATCGATTTCAATCGCTGCCTTCACGACCGTCCGCTCATATATATACTATTGAGGAAAAAATGCCGTACGAGCCCCTTACACTGACCACCGCCCCCGACGGATCCGGAAGTATTTTTGTGGATCTTTTTTTTTATTAGAATCCCACGGCATAGTGCTGTTACTTAGCCGCGGGCTTAAGAGAAGTGTGTGGTCATTTTCTATGAGAACGAAGGTGGGTGCACAAAGAATTATGACGTTTTTGGGGCAATTCCAGGTAGGAAAAAGTGTTCTGGCCTTGGGCTGACTCTTCTGGGCGTGTGGAGATGTGAGAGCGAGAAGGAAGGTTAGGCGGGCACAATGGCGTGGTTTGTGCGCTGGGGGAAAAAATGGGAATTTTATAAGGGAGAGAGAAGTGGCTGCGATTTTGATGGGGAAAAAATGGGGATTTGGTTGGGGAGAGAAAAGAAGAGGGAATTATTAAATCGTGGGGGGACTATAAAAACTAAGGGATTTTTATGGCGGAAAAATGTAACAATGGCCTTTTGCAAGTTGGAGGGCTGGACCCGTGAATATCCACATGGGTATGTTATACGAGAGATAGACATAAATGAGAGATTATATTATGTCAGCTGGATAAATAAAAATGGGATGTTTTATGGGGACCCAACATAAGGGATTTATGGGAAAGCCAATCGAATGGGGTGCTCTGAGATTTCTTGCATGGCGCGAAACACATACAAGCGGATTTTATATTGGGCGGCAGTTTGACTGAACTACATGGGATTTGTTTTGGTATTGGAGAGGAAAAAGAATATCGGGCTATATATTTTAGGATGACTAAGACATGGATTTAGGGAAAGGGGTTATTTACTCGCGAAATGTGAAGAGCATTGGAGAGAAGAAGTGAGAGGAAGAGAATGAAATCTTTTTCAGTGCCAAAAATATGGAGCTCAAGCGTGTGACCATATCTTCACGGAGGCCTGAAATAAGCAAAGTGGACGGGCACTGGAGCTACTTTTCATATATGTGTGTACAACAAAAGAGTGGGGATTTTATGGAGAAAAAAAAGATGGCGATCAGCGACAAGGCTGGCCAAAGGGTGGGGAAAAATAGCCAGGCGTTTTGATGTAAGAAAACATTGCGCGAGAGAAAGAGTGGCTTTTTATGTGAACCGAAACACACGCAGAATATTTCCATGCGGATGTTAAATAAAGGATTTGGAGCAATTAGTGGCAGCAGGTCTATTGATGGAAGATGATTATAATATATGATCAGCGAAGAAATGGGATTTTTAATGGAGGAAAAAAATATGGGAAGGAAAGGATTTGGTGGAAATTGGGTTTTGTATGGAGGAAAATAGATGGTGCGTAGGCGGAGAACACGCCTGGGCCGATATCTATTGGAAAGACAATGGGGCAGCAGAGGGACATCTTTCATTTATGGCGCGGGTAAAATGGCATGAGGATGGGATGCTCTTATATTAGATGAGCAAATAAAGAAGTAGAGCGTAGATGGCGATTTTCATGGAAAAAACTTGTGTATCTTCTATGGCAAACCCAAGTGAACGAGACTCTCTCTAGAGAGGAAAGTGTTATCAAGGGAAAGAGAATGTTGATCGACTTAATTAGCGCGTGCACAAATGTGAGGCCACTCACTCTGCGCGCGCATGTTTACTGCGAAGAAGGAACAGTGGAGGGGAATGGGATGTATATTGTGGAAGGACGAATTTAGGAAGCGGAGTCACAACAGGGATTTATGGATAAAAAGATGGAGAATATTTATTTTCCTCATGTTAAGAGTCCATTTTAATCGTTGAGACAAATGGATTTGTGTGATGGCACAGTTTGAAAAAAATGCAAGAAAATGGAGGGATTTTAATGAGAAAAGAATGGGAGGAAATGGGATTTATGCAAAAACAATTAGAGATTGGGAGGAAAGGGGATTATATTTGGAAAAAATGGGATTTTTATGGGTGCAGAAAATAATCGCATGAAGGGAGAGTGGGGGCTGCCGCATAGTGGTATTGTATCAAAACAGGGAAAAACAGGAAATTTCTGAGTTGGAATGGAAGAAAAAAATAGGTGGATTTGGGAGCTATGCGTTTTGGAAGGGACTGGTTTTTATTGGAAGTCCATTTGTTTTATTATAATGGAGGCAATATATTATATACTTTGTGTGATTGGAATGGTGTGTGTATTCTGTATATGTGTGGAAAGAAAAAAAATATATGGGGAATTATATGAATAAGGAAAACACACAAATAGAACGTCCAAGTCTTTTGTGGAGAAAAATATGAGGGAACAGCAGATGGGATTTTATGGAGAAGAGGAACACTAATTGAAGGGCGGAACCCACGATTTTTCGAGATACCAAACATGGGTGCCCGATCCTCAGGAGGCCCTGAGAAGTAAAAGCGCACTCGAGAGATCTAGGGCAATTTTATGGCGAGCCAAAAATTTGGGGAGTCTCTCTCTTATTTTAGGTCTCTAGAGGGACAAACTTCAAAATTGGGAGGAAAATGGATCTGAGTTAGTCCATATCCGGTTCGAAAAATAATATGCACGGGAAAGTGTACGGGGTTTGGGGAAAAAAATGGGATTTATGGGGAACGAAGCGGGATAGCAGACTGGCAGATTCTCTCACGAGCGAAAATCAACGAATGGGAGAGATGGATTTAATATTGATGGAAAAAATTGTTTCTTTTATTGGCACTCACAACACACGCGATCAGTAGGGCAATGGCTAAATTTTTTATGGTGAGAGAGACACTAAATACAAATCTTTATGTGTACAGATAAATTTGGAAAAGCCATTCCCCCGGGTAACAGAATTTTACTTCGTGATTAAAAGAAAAATTGGGGAAACGGGAATCTTAAGGTTAAAAACGATTGCGGAAATGCGGATTTTACAGATTAAAAATATTTGGCAAAATGGCGGGGGGGGTTTTGGGACGACATCCACAATACCTTTGTGTTTTTCCTTGTACCGACAGCCTCGAGCAGAATGCTGGAGATCTTGTGGCCAGGAAAACAATAATCTAGTATCTTCTACGGTTGAATTTGGAATTCCAGAGGTCCACATCCTCTTGCATCGCTACTGCCCTGGCAGCTTATCCCATCGCGGGAGTAAAACTTCTCTGATTTTTCCTGGCTTTTATCCAGATTCTCCTCTTAATATCCCAATAGTTTTATTCCTGGTATGAGTCTCAGAGTCGCGCGAAAGTTGTTTTTCGCGTGGTGTTTATGCCTCGCAAATAGTATCATTCCCACTGGCTCTAATCTCACAAGCATGAGTCTCCACAGAGAATTGTATTTCTAGTATTTGGCTTAGTTCCAGATTTTTCTGAACATCCTATATCATGTGAAATATTGGTGGATTTGTCCTGGCGTTTTATATCTCAATGAGGATATTTCACTGATTATTACTCTTCTAGAGATATCATCTTGGTTTGTCTTTCCTATTCCCACTTTTTCTTTGTCCTCTGTTTCTTTGATATCTTCTCCCTTATTGAGTGTTTCTGGCGTTTTTGTTGGTATTCCTCATCCCAAAATCCAAGGTTTGGGCATGGGAGGTCTGATATGAACTCCAGGAACTTGAGACAACAGCGGTTTGACTTGGCTACTCCCTCGTGTTGAGCGCGGGAACATATTCATTGGGAATGAAGACATAGTTGAGACAATTGGAATTTCCAGAGGAGGTCAAGTTGGAGAGGAGAGCAGAACCAAAGAAAATCTCCCAAAAAAGAAATTCGAAAATCAGAGAGACCCCAATATATATAGTGAGATACACAAATTTTACAACTAAATTTATTAATACACGCTCTCAATTATAAAAATCACTATAACCTCGCCCATATAATAGATAATTTGCTCTCACAGAGACACAAAGGTGACCCAAAAAAAATGAATAATGCCTCACCACACTAAGGAACAATAACAGACTCCAGTATTCATCAGGTGAATTCGCTTGTTTCCAGGGAGTCTTTTTCCAGGAATAGAGATGTGCCAGATTTTATGGAAATCTGCGTGAAACTATTTTTTCATGAGTTTTTGTTAGAATATAATTGTCAAGTGGAGGGTTCGGACGTTTTCCGCGAGGTAAATTTGGGGAGATTTTTGTAGAGCATCGTAGTTAAGAGGACATAGTTCTCTTGCTGTGAGGCATCTTTTGACACTCCCTTTTGGAGAGCGAAGTAGGGAACAAATACCAGGTGACTTGTTCTGGTGTGGGAAATTCTCCCTCGCGAGAGAATTTACTCCTTGTAAAAAGTTTTCGTTTCTTTCCAAATGACTGGTGCGGGTGGGGGGCGGGGGGAGGTGGGCGCGGAGGTGTGGCGTGGAGGAGGGGTGTGTGGAGGGCGAGGGGCGGAGGGGGGAGGGGGGGGGGGAGAGAATGTGGGGGCGAAGGGGGAGGGTAAAGCGGCGGGGAGGGAGGAGGGGGGGTGGGTTGCGAGGGAGGTCCTATATTCTCTCCTGATCTTTTTGCTTGATTTTCTATATTGCGAGATATTTCCACCAATAAATTTAGTGCAGGATTGCGGAGTGAACATCCCAAAATCCAGAACATTTCAAATATTTTTCACCAAAAAAAAAAAATTAAGATATCTCAGCAATTGAAAGCAACAAAACACGGAAAAGGCATTGTTTGTGAAAAACAAACCCATAGAGGTCTTATGAATTTTCACTCCTAACCACACAAATCTCACGAAACTTATTGTTTCCTAAGAAAGACACTCTGAGAATTTTCTGCCCTCCTATCATTACTATATATCCCCCATATCCGTATATATGAATCTTTTAATTTTGTTTCCTTTTTCCTCAAGATTTTCTCCAGTGACCTCTCACAGTGATGAAGCACCAAAACTCCTCAACTCCCTAAAGGATATTATTGTGCATAAATTGGAAATCCCTTGGATGTTTGTGGTAGTTATAATAAACAAAGTGAGAACAAAAAGACGTCCAAAAATTCACTATTTCATGGAATTTCACCCAAGAATAATATAAGAGAAATTTGTTTATGTGTGGATTTGCATCGTCGGCGTTTTCGCCTGGTGTTCGAGAGTGTGTGGAGAAATAAAAAAGACAAGCTGATGTTTGTATATTTTGGGTATAATGTTTGGGATGTTGTTGGAAATACATTCCTCTATTTCTAAATTTAGAACATTTTCTGTGCCCCCAAAATCCACTCTGTGGATAAAGATGAACTACTTCTCTATTTTAACCCCATGGTAGTTCGGGGAGAGTTTGATATAGTCAGGGTCATATGCTTGGAGTTTGGGGATCTCCAAAATCCAAGAGGATCCGTGTCTGGGGAACGCACAAGATTCGACTCGCACTCCGGACAGCCGCGGTGGAGGAAAGTTTGGGGTCACTCCTTGTGGTTGAAGAATCTCTTGGAATGCTTCCAGTATGTGAGAAGCCAGGAAAATTCCCAAAGAAACTAGGCGGGCCCCAAAAATACTGGGATGGAGTTTTGGGATCCTCCATTGAGGTTTGGGATCTAGCCCACACAAATCCGATATGCATTCTGATCCCTTATCAGAAGTGCGTTGATTCCGACTCGGATCCAAGACGAAGCCGTGTGGGGGGAAGTTGTGGGTCATCTCTCAGGGTTGAAATGCTCTGGATCTACTTCCTGGACAGGAAATTTCCAATTTGGACACAAAAATCGGTGATGGAGTTGGGGTCATCCTTGGAGTTGGGATCTCCAAGAATCCGATGATCATCCGTGTCTGGAACGAATTCCGACTCAGTATCCAACAGCTGGGGGAGGAACTTTGGGGTCATCCTTGGGGTATGAAATCTGCTATCTGCGACCAGAAAATTTCCAACTTAGACCCAATTGACGTGATGATAATTTGGATCATTCCCTTGGCGGTTGAAGGATCCTCGGAAATAAATTCTCATGGACTCAAGAACACAAAATGACACGATCCAAATGAACCACCCAAAAAACAGTAAATGGTGATTGGAGTTTTTGGAATCTTCCAAATTCCGAAGGCACTCGTCTATTCTCTGGACACTAGAAAAACATATCACAGTTGGCTCAATGAAGGATTGAGTAGATCCCATCTTCTGGCGATTCTCAAAGGTCCAGGTTTCTCATCCCTTCTTGGGAATGCGATTCCAACTGGAGACCCAACAACCGGGGATTGAACAGTTGGGATATCCTTGGTTGTGTCTCCAGGATCTCCAGGTTGATCTCCATGGAACCTCACGATCCGAGCTGGACCCAAAATTGGTGATGGAGTTTGCATTCCATCCTTGGGTTGGAACCCTGGAACCTCTTCTTGTGGACCAGAAAATATCCAACTGTAGAGCCCAAAATTTTGGTGATGGAATTTTAGGGAATCATCCTGCGGTTGGGCATGTGGAAATCGATCTTCTCTGGACCAGAAAATTATCACCAAACTGAGACCCGAGAGACATCCTATGGTGATTGGAGTTTCTCTCTTGGAATCCCAAATTCCAAGATCGTTCTTCTGCGGTGAGATATAATTCCAAAGCTATATGGCTCGGATCTGAAATGAAGGTACTCGAGATCGATTCTTTGGTCGATCCCTTCCACGAACTCCCCACGGATGATCCTTCTGGGACGTGATTTCCACTGGGCATCCTCACACACTAAAACCGGTGTATGAACGTGGGATCATCCTTGGGTGTGGGGAGTTGCCTCCAGTGATCTTCCTAATCGTGAACCTCACTGGACTCCTGGATCTGGAACCTCAAAATTGTGGATGGGGTTTGGGATCATCCTTGGGTTTTGGAACCCCTGGGATGCTTCTTGTGGACCAGGAAAATTCCAATATTCCAACTTAGACCCAAAATTGGTGATGAAATTTGGGATCATCCTTGGGTTGGGATCTGGAATCTTCTCTGGACCAGAAAATTCCAACTGAGACCCAAAATTGGTGATGGAGTTTGGAATCTCCTAATTCCAGGATCGTTCCTCTGGGCTAGAAAATTCCAGTTGGCGATGAAGGTTGGGATCGTCTTTGGGATCTCCAAAGTCCAGGGTCATCCTTCTGGGAACGCGATTCCAACTGGGACCCAACAACCGGTGATGAATGTTGGGATCATCCTTGGGTTGGTGTCTCCAGGATCTCCAGGTGATCTCCATGGATCCTCACGATTCCGACTGGAACCCAAAACTGGTGATGGAGTTTGGGATCATCCTTGGGTTGGAGTCCCTGGAATCTCCTTCTGGACAAGGAAATTCCAAATGAGACCCAAAATTGGTTGTGGAGTTTGGGATCATTCTTGGGTTGGGATCTCCGGGATCTTGTTTTGGACCGCGCGATTCCGACTGGGACCCAATGGCTGGGAATGAAGGTTGGGATCATCCTTGGGATCTCCAAAATCCAGAATGATCTTTCTGGACCTCTCAATTCCGACCAGGACCAACAACCAGCGATGGAATTTGGGATCATCTTTGGGTTGAAATCCTTGGAATCTTCTTCTGGACATGGTGATTCCAACTTGGATCAACAGTTGGTGATGAAGGTTGGGATTGTTTTCGGATTGGGATCTCCAGAATCCAGGATGATCCTTCTGGACCTCTCAGTTCTGACTGGGACCAACAATTGGCAACAGAATTTGGGATCATCCTTGGGTTGAAATCCTTGGAATCTTCTTCTGGACCTCGCGATTCCAGCTGGGATCCATCAACTGGCGATGGAATTTGGGATCATCTTTGGGTTGAATTCCTTGGGATTTTCTTTTGGACCTCACAATTCCAACTGGGATCCAACACCGGTGATAGAATTTGGGATCATCCTTGGGTTGAAATCCTTGGCATCTTCTTCTGGACCTTGCGGTTCCAACTGGATCTATCAACTGGCGATGGAATTTGGGATCATCTTTGCGTTGAAATCCTTGGAATCTTCTTGTGGATGTCGTGATTCCAACTCGGAGTAACAATTGGCGATGAAGGTTGGGATCATCTTCAGGTTGGGATCTCCAGAATCCAGGATGATCCTTCTGGACCTCGTGATTCTGACGAGGACCAAAAACCAGTGATGGAATTTGGGATCATCCTTGGGTTGAAATCTTTGGGATTTTCTTTTGGACCTCGCGATTCCAACTGGGATCCATCGACTGGCGATGGAATTTGGGATCATCCTTGGGTTGAAATCCTTGAATCTCCTTTTGGACCTCATGATTCCAGCTGGGATCCAGCGGTGGAATTTGCCGAGGTTCTCCCCCTGGAGCGGCGTCGTTCCCAGGATATCTCATCCTGTGGAATCCGTGGATTTTCTTGGCCGTTGGATCTTTTTCCGGCAATTTTCCCTCTTTTTTTTTTTTTGGCGGCAAAATCCCCAATCCCAGAAATCCCTGGGGAATTCCAGCTCCATCCCTGGGGAATTCCAATCAGTCCCTGGGGAATTCCAGCCCCGTTCCCGATCGGTGCTGTCCGGTTTGTCTGGAGCCGTTCCTGAATTAATTATTTTTCTTTTCCCCCTTTTTTGGCAGAAATGGCGCCGAAGTTGAAGAAAAAAGGGCACTCGGGGCGGGAGCAGAAAAAGGTAGGAATGGGATCGGGGTTGGG
>NDFG01000126.1:115480-128197 GCA_002167245.1 Sporophila hypoxantha | reverse complement strand
TGCACTGCGCAGGCCAGCCCTCCGCGGGAGCCGCCCCCTCCCACGCTGTTTGCTCTGGGGCTCCTGCGACGGGCCTTCCTGGGACCCGCGGCCGGTAGCCACCGACCCACCTGCCTGGCTAGCGCCTTAGAACACGCCCGCTCCGCCAGCTGCCCGGCGCCTCCCATTGGCTGCCGAGAGAGGCCACCGCGCCTGGCCAAGCTGATTGGAGAGTTCCATGGTGAAGGGAGCGAGGCACGTAGGAGGGTGCGTAGCCACGCCCAGGGTGGGGAGGGGAGGGCGGGGCTGTGGCGGAGGGCGGGGTTTGTGGGCGGGCGGGGCCTTCAACATCGGGGGTGGGGTTTGGACTCAACATCTGGATGGGAGGTTGAAATTCTGGTGATGGGACTCCAACCATCTGGACGAGGACCCCAACATCTGGGGAGGACCCCAAAGTCTCAAGGTCGAGGGGACCCCCAAATCTGGAATGAGGACACGGAAAATCTGGGTTTACAACCCCAAATCTGGGACGGGGACGTTGATTTGGGTCAGGACCCCCAACATCTGGACGGGGAACCCCCAAAAATTCCAGCGAGCGACGCTTCCTCTTTCCGGGTTTGGGCGGTGCTTCGTTCTGATTGGCCCGCGTTCGCGTCAATCAAAGCGACAGGCCAATCGAAGCGCGGTTTCTTGGTTCTCTGTTCTTATTGGTCCGTTTGGCCGTCAATCAGGAGCTCGAGCCAATCACAACGCGGGGGAGGGCGGGTCATTCCCTGGAGCGCTCAGCACTTCCGCGTTTGCGCGGTGCTCGCTTCCGATTGGTCCGCGCTTCTGTCAATCAGCGCAATGGACCAATCGCAGCGCGGCTGGGGGCGGGGGGCGGGAAATGTGGCGGTGGCGATGGCGGCGGGGCTCCGTGTGTCCCCTCAGTGTCACCAAATGTCCCCAAATGTCCCCCAGTGTCCCCAAATGTCCCCCAGTGTCCCCTCAATGTCCCCTCGGTGTCCCCTCGGTGCCGCCTCACTGTCCCCTCAGTGTCCCCTGTGTCCCCAAATGTCGTCCCAGTGTCACCTCATTGTCCCCAAATGTCCCCTCAGTGTCCCCTCAGTGTCCCCTCGGTGCCACCTCACTGTCCCCTCAGTGTCCCCTGTGTCCCCAAATGTCCCCTCAGTGTCCCCAGAGATGTCCCCAAATGTCCCTTCGATGTCACCTCAATGTCACCAAATGTCCCCAAATGTCCCTCAGTGTCATTTCAGTGTCATTTCAGTGTCCCCTCATTGTCCCCTCAGTGTCCTCAGAGATGTCCCCAAATGTCCCCTCGATGTCACCTCAATGTCCCCTCAGACACTGAGGTGACACTTGGAGAACACTGAGGGGACACTGAGGGGACATCTGGGGACACTGAGGTGACCCAGTGGGGGACAGGAGGTGGCACAGAGGTGACACTGGGTGACAACGGGGACAATGAGGGGACATTTGGTGACACGGGGGGACAGGAGGTGACAATGAGGTGACACTGAGGTGACGCTTGGTGACACTTGGTGACATTTGGTGGCAGGAGGTGGCCGGGTCTGGCCGGGCCCGATAGCGCCCGGCTCTTCCTGTGGGGCCCTGGGGACATCCGGGGGCGGGGACACCGTGGGGACACGGTGGGGACAGTGCCACCTCCCCTTGGGGACAGGGACCGCCAGGGCTTGGGGACACTGGGGACAGTGCCACCCCCCCTTGGGGACATCCGGGGGGGACAGGGGCGGGGCTTGGGGACACCCTGGGGACACCGTGGGGACAAGGGACAGGGGCTTGGGGACACTGTGGGGACAAGGGACAGGGACCTTGTGCCACTGCCATGGGGACACCCTGGTGACAGTGCCACCCCTGGGGACACCCTGGGGACACCCTGGTGACAGTGCCACCCTGATCATGGGGACATCCCGGTGACAGTGCCACCCTGGCCTTGGGGACACCCTGGTGACAGGGACACCCTGGGGACACCCTGGTGGCAGTGCCACCCTTGGAGACAGGGACACCTTGGGGACATCACCCTGGGGACAGTGACACACCCTGGCCTTGGGGACATCACCCTGGGGACACCATAGTGACAGTGCCACCCCAGCCACGGGGTCACCCTGGTGACAGTGACAGCCTGGCCAGTGCCCTGGGGACATCCCGGTGACAGGGACACCTTGGGGACACCCTGGGGACACCTTGGGGACAGTGACGCCCTTGGGGTGGTGCCAGTGCCACCCTGGCCAGCACCTTGGGGACACCCTGGTGACAGGGACACTCTTGGGGACACCCGGGGGACATCCTGGGCTTGGGGACACTGCCTTGGGGACACCTTGGTGACAGTGCCACCCCTGGGGACACCCTGGGGACAGGGACACTCAGGTGACAGTGCCACCCTGGCCACCGCCTTGGGGACATCTCAGGCTTGGGGACACCCAGGTGACGGTGACACCCTGGGCTTGGGGACACCCTGGTGTCAAGGACACGCTGGGCTTGGGGACATCACCCTGGGGACACCTTGGTGACAGTGCCACCCCAGCCATGGGGACATCCTGGGGACACCTTGGGGACATCCCAGCCTTGGGAACACCACCCTGGGGACATCCCAGTGACAGTGCCACCCCAGCCATGGGGACACCCTGACCTTGGGGACATCCTGGGGACAGTGACACCCCTGGGGACACCCTGGGGACATCCTTGGCTTGGGGACACCGTGGTGACAGTGCCGCCCTGGCCAGCACCTTGGGGACATCCAGGTGACAGGGACACCCCTGGGGACACCTTGGGGACATTCTGGTGACACCCTGACCTTGGGGACACTGCCTTGGGGACATTCTGGTGACAGTGACACCCTGGGCTTGGGGACACCCGGGTGACAGTGACGTCCTTAGGGTGGTGACAGTGCCACCCTGGCCAGCACCTTGGGGACACCCTGGTGACATCCCAGGCTTGGGGACACTGCCCTGGGGGACACCTTGGTGACAGTGCCACCCCAGCCATGGGGACATTCTGGCCTTGGGGACATCCTGGGGACAGTGACACCCCTGGGGACACTGTGGTGACAGGGACAACCTTGGGGTGGTGACGGTGCCACCCTGGCCACCACCATGGGGACATCCCAGGCTTGGGGACACCCTGGGGACAGTGCCACCCCTGGGGACACCCTGGGGACAGGGACACCCGGGTGACAGTGACGCCCTTGGGGTGGTGACAGTGCCACCCTGGCCACCACCTTGGGGACACCCTGGGGACATCCCAGGCTTGGGGACAGTGCCACCCCAGCCATGGGGACATTCTGGCCTTGGGGACATCCTGGGGACAGTGACACCCCTGGGGACACCCTGGGGACATCCCAGCCTTGGGGACACCACCCTGGGGACATCCCAGTGACAGTGCCACCCTGGCCACCACCTTGGGGACATCCCAGCCTTGGGGACACCCTGGTGACACCTTGAGGACACCCTGACCTTGGGGACACCCAGGTGACAGTGCCAGCCTTGGGGACACCCTGGGGACACTGCCTTGGGGACACCTTGGTGACAGTGACACCAGAGCTGGGGGACATCCTGGTGACAGTGCCACCCTTGGGGACACCCCGGTGACGGTGCCACCCCAGCTGGGGACAGTGCCCTGGTGCCACCTCCTTTGGGACAGGGGGGAGGGGACACCGAGGCCACCCCAGGGGGGAGGGGACACCGAGGCCACATCCTGTCCCCTCCTTGTCCCCTGCGGGCGTTATCAGCGGGGACACTGGGGACACTGGGGACATTGGGGACACACCAGGGACATTGGGGACATTGGGGACACTGGGGACATCGGGGACACTGGGGACATTGGGGACACTGGGGACACATTGGGGACACTGGGGACCTTGGGGACACAGCTGGGGACACTGGGGACACAGCTGGGGACATTGGGGACATTGGGGACATTGGGGACACTGGGGACATTGGGGACAATGTACGGGAACGTGGAGACGGCGCTGGACACGGCCTGGGCAGCCGGGGCAGGTAGGGCCACCGATGTCCCCAGTGTCACCTGGGTGTCACCTCCCCTGTCCTGTCCTCGGTGTCACCTCCCTGTCCTTGATGTCACCTCGTCTGTGGTGTCACCTCCCCTGTCCTGTCCTCGGTGTCACCTCCCTGTCACATTCCCTGTCCTTGATGTCACCTCCCCATCCCCGGTGTCACCTTCCTGTCCTCGGTGTCACCTCGTCTTTGGTGTCACCTCCCTTGTCCTGTCCCCAGTGTCACCTCCCCGTCCTCAGTGTCACCTCCCCATCCCCGGTGTCACCTCCCTGTCCTGTCCTTGGTGTCACCTCCCCGTCTTTGGTGTCACCTCCCCATGCTTGGTGTCACCTCCCTGTCCTGTCACCTCAATGTCACCTCAATGTCACCTCCCTGTCCTGTCCCCAATGTCACCCTAATGTCACCTCCCCATCCTCAATGTCACCTCCCTGTCCTGCCCCAATGTCACCTCAATGTCACATTCCCTGTCCTTGATGTTACCTCCACTGTCCTGTCCCCAGTGTCACCTCAATGTCACCTCAATGTCACCTCCCTGTCCTTGATGTCACTTCCCCATCCTCGGTGTCACCTCCCTGTCCTGTCCCCAGTGTCCCTTCATTGTCACCTCCCTGTCCTGTCCCCGGTGTCACCTCCCTGTCTCAGGTGACCAAAAAGTGTCCCCAGGGTGGGTGGTGGCACCTGGCAGCTGTCCCCAACCCCTGTGGGTGTCCCCAGGTGCCACCAGAGCTGTCCCCAACCCCTCCAGATGTCCCCAAACTGTCCCCAACCCTTTTAGATGTCCCCAAACTTGTCCCCAAGCCCTCCAGATGTCCCCAAATGCCACCAGCGCTGTCCCCAACTCTTACATATGTCCCCAAAGGTGTCCCCAAGCGCCACCCTGACTGTCCCCAGCCCCTCCAGATGTCCCCAAGTGCCACACCACTGTCCCCAAGCCTTTTAGGTGTCCCCAAACTTGTCCCCAACCCACCCCAGATGTCCCCAAGTGCCACCAGCGCTGTCCCCAACTCTTCCATATGTCCCCAAAGATGTCCCCAGGTGCCACCAGAGGTGTCCCCAAGCCTTTTACGTGTCCTCAAACCTGTCCCCAAGCCCTTTAGATGTCCCCAAACTTGTCCCCAACCCACCCCAGATGTCCCCAGGTGCCACCAATGCTGTCCCCAACCCCTCCAGATGTCCCCAAGGACGTCCCCAACCCCTTTAGATGTTCTCAAGGATGTTCCCAAGTGCCACCACCGCTGTCCCCACCTCTTTTAGATGTCCCCAACCCCTTTAGATGTCCCCAAACCTGTCCCCAACACACCCCAGATGTCCCCAAGTGCCACCAGCGCTGTCCCCAACTCTTACATATGTCCCCAAAGATGTCCCCAGGTGCCACCAGAGGTGTCCCCAGCCCCTCCAGATGTCCCCAAGTGCCACCACCATTGTCCCCAACCCTTTTAGGTGTCCTCAAACCTGTCCCCAAGCCCTTTTGATGTCCCCAAACTGGTCCCCAACCCCTCCAGATGTCCCCAGGTGCCACCAGATGTGTCCCCAGCCCTTTTAGGTGTCCCCAAACCTGTCCCCAACCCCTCCAGATGTCCCCAAACCTGTCCCAAACTCCTCCAGATGTCCCCAAGTGCCACCAGTGCTGTCCCCAACCCCCCCAGATGTCCCCAAGGACATCCCCAGCCCCTTTAGATGCCCCCAGAACTGTCCCCAAGTGCCACCAGCGCTGTCCCCAACTCTTACATATGTCCCCAAGGATGTCCCCAGGTGCCACCAATGCTGTCCCCAGCCCCTCCAGATGTCCCCAGGTGCCACCACCATTGTCCCCAACCCTTTTTGTTGTCCTCAAACCTGTCCCCAAGCCCTCCAGATGTCCCCAAATGTGTCCCCAACCCACCCCAGATGTCCCCAAGTGCCACCACCACTGTCCCCAAGCCTTTTACGTGTCCTCAAACCTGTCCCCAAGCCCTTTAGATGTCCCCAACCCTGTCCCAAACCCCTCCAGATGTCCCCAAGTGCCACCAGCGCTGTCCCCAACTCTTCCATATGTCCCCAAAGGTGTCCCCAAGTGCCACCAGAGGTGTCCCCAACCGCTCCAGATGTCCCCAGGTGCCCCCAGTGCTGTCCCCAACTCTTACATATGTCCCCAAACCCTTTTAGGTGTCCTCAAACTTGTCCCCAAGACCTTTTGATGTCCCCAAACTTGTCCCCAACCCCTCCAGATGTCCCCAGGTGCCACCACCACTGTCCCCAACCCTTTTTGTTGTCCTCAAACTTGTCCTCAACCCCTCCAGATGTCCCCAAACCTGTCCCCAGGTGTCCCCAACGCTGTCCCCAAGCCCTTTTAGATGTCCCCAAACCTGTCCCAAACTCCCTTAGATGTCCCCAGGTGCCACCAATGCTGTCCCCAATGCCTCCAGATGTCCCCAAGTGCCACCAGCGCTGTCCCCAACCCTTTTAGGTGTCCTCAAACCTGTCCCCAAGCCCTTTAGATGTCCCCAGGTGCCACCAGAGCTGTCCCCAGCCCCTTTAGATGTCCCCAGCGCTGTCCCCAGGAGCCCCCAGCACTGTCCCCAATGCCTCCTTATGTCCCCAAGGATGTCCCCAACCCCTTTTAGATGTCCCCAACCCCTCCAGATGTCCCCAGCCCCTTTAGATGTCCCCAGCGCTGTCCCCAAGTGCCACCAGTGCTGTCCCCAACCCTTTTAGGTGTCCTCAAACCTGTCCCCAAACCCTTTAGATGTCCCCAGATTTGTCCCAAACTCCTCCAGATGTCCCCAAGTGCCCCCAGCGCTGTCCCCAATGCTTCCAGATGTCCCCAAGGATGTCCCCAACCCCTTTTAGATGTCCCCAAGGATGTCCCCAAGTGCCACCAGAGCTGTCCCCAACCCCTCCAGATGTCCCCAAACCCTTTTAGATGTCCCCAAACCTGTCCCCAGGTGTCCCCAGCGCTGTCCCCAAGTGCCACCCTCCCTGTCCCCTCCCTGTCCCCTCCCTGTCCCCTCGCTGTCCCCTCACTGTCCCCTGTGTCCCCCAGGCTGTCCCCGCCCCCCCCCCGACGAGGACCCCTACGAGCCCCTGGACCCCTCCCCCAGCGCGGGGCCGCCCCCCAAGGCGCCCCCCGGGGTGGCACCGAGGGTGACAGCGAGGGTGACACCGTTGGTGACACCGAGGGTGGCCCTGGTGGCCCTGGTGGCCCTGGTGGCGCTGGCGGTGACGCTGCTGCTGCTGCTGGGGACACTCGGGGCGCGGCGCAGTGAGTGAAGGCAGTTTGGGGGAATTCCGGGAATTTTGGGGAATTTTTTAAAGATTTTTTGGGGGAAATTTTGGGATTTTTTTTGGAATTTTTGGGCATTTTTTTAGAATTTTTTTGGGAATTTTTAGGGATTTTTAAAGGAAAATTTTGGGATTTTTGGGGGGATTTTTTAGGGACTTTTTGGGGATTTTTTTGAGATTTTAAAGTGAAATTTAGGGACATTTTTTGGGATTTTTTAGGGATTTCTTTGGGATTTTGGGGGATTATTTTTGGATTTTTTTGGATTTTTTTTTTATTTTGAGGGATTTTTTAGTGAAAATTTGGGAGTTTTTGGGAATTTTTAACAGAAATTTTTGGGATTTTTTTGCAGATTTTTAAGTGAAATTTAGGGACATGTTTTGGAATTTTTTGGGATTTTGGGGGGAATTTTTTAGGATTTCTTTGAGTATTTTTGGGGTATTTTTGGGGAATTTTTTGGGATTTCTTTGGGATTTTTGGGGATTATTTTTTGATTTTTTTCAGATTTTTTTTTTTATTTTGGGGGATTTTTTGAGGATTATTTGAGGGATTCTTTTATATTTTGGGATTTTTTTAGTGAAAATTTGGGAGTTTTTGGGAATTTTTAACAGAAATTTTTGGGATTTTTGGGGGGATTTTTTAGGGACTTCTTGGGAATATTTTGGGGATTTTTGGGGGATTTTTTGGGATTTTTTTGAGATTTTAAAGTGAAATTTAGGGACATTTTTTGGAACTTTTTGGGATTTTGGGGGGATTTCTTGGGGATTTTTTTGGGTATTTTTTGGGTATTTTTGGGGATATTTTTGGGGATTTTTTAGGGATTTCTCTGGGATTTTTGGGGATTATTTTTGGATTTTTTTCTGATTTTATTTTTGATTTTGGGGGATTTTTTGGAGGTTTTTTTTGAGGATTATTTGCGGATTTTTTTTATTTTTTGAGATTTTTTTAGTGAAAATTTGGGAGTTTTTGGGAATTTTTAACGGGAATTTTGGGGATTTTTTTTAGAATTTTTAGGGGAATTTTAGGAGAATTTTTTGGGGAATTTTTGGGGAATTTTTTGGAGAATTTTTTAGAATTTTTGGGGAATTTTTGGGGAATTTTTTTGGATTTTTTAAGGAAAATTTTGCGATTTTTGGGGTGATTTTTTTGGGACTTTTTGGGGATTTTTTTGAGATTTTTAAGTGAAATTTAGGGACATGTTTTGGAATTTTTTGGGATTTTGGGGGGATTTCTTGGGGATTGCCTTGGGATTTCTTGGGGATTTTTTTGGATTTTTTTTTGGGGGGATTTTTTGGGGATTTTTTAGGGATTTTTGGGGATTATTTTTGGATTTTATTTTTGATTTTGGGGGATTTTTTGTTTTTTGTGGTTTTTTTGAGGATTATTTGAGGATTTTTTTTTATTTTTTGAGATTTTTTTAGTGAAAATTTGGGAGTTTTTGGGAATTTTTAACGGGAATTTTGGGGATTTTTTTTAGAATTTTTGGGAGAAATTTTGGGATTTTTTGGGGAATTTTTGGGGAATTTGGGGGGATTTTTTAAGAATTTTTTGGGGAATTTTTGGGGATTTTTTTGGGGATTTTTAAAGGAAAATTTTTGGGATTTTTGGGGGGATTTTTAAGGGACTTTTTGGGGATTTTTTTGAGATTTTTAAGTGAAATTTAGGGACATTTTATGGAATTTTTGGGGATTTCTTCGGGATTTCTTGGGGATTTTTTGGGGTATTTTTTTGGGATTTCTTTTAGTATTTTTGGGGATTTTTTGGGATTTTTTAGGGATTTCTCTGGGATTTTTGGGGATTTTTTGGGGTATTTTTTGGGATTTTTTTTTACTTTTTAGGGATTTCTTTGGGATTTTTGGGGATTATTTTTGGATTTTTTTCTGATTTTATTTTTGATTTTGGGGGATTTTTTGGAGGTTTTTTTTGAGGATTATTTGAGGGATTCTTTTATTTTTTGGGATTTTTTTAGTGAAAATTTGGGAGTTTTTGGGAATTTTTAACAGAAATTTTTGGGATTTTTGGGGGGATTTTTGGGGATTTTTAGGGGATTTATTTGGGAATTTTTAAAAATTTTTTTTTACTTTTTTGATTTTTGGGGGAATTTTGGGGAAATTTTGGGGATTTTTTAGGGGATTTTGGGGGGATTGTTTTTTTGATTTTCTGGGGATTGTTTTGGGTTTTGGGGGGGAATTTTTGTGATTTTTTGTGATTTTTTGGGGATTTTTAAGTGAAATTTTGGGACTTTTTTTGATTTTTGGGGGATTTTGTCTTTGGGGATTTCGGTTTTGGTGGATTTTTGTGGGGGGAGGGAATTTTTTATGGGGGGTTGATCGGGGGATTTCATGGGGGCGTGACGGATTGCTTTGCTGGGTGCACCTCTTGGGGGAATATTTTTGGACGATTTTGGGCGGGATTTTTTGGAGGGGTAATTATTTGGAGATGAGTTTTATGGGAGGTTTTTTTCTGGTGAGATTTTGGGGGAATTTGCGAGGGATTTTGGGGGGTTTTGAGGGCCTGTTTTTGGGGGGATTGGGGGGAGAATTTGGGAAAGCATTTTGGGGGGATTGTCTGGGGAAATTTCGGGGAGAATTATTTTTTGGGGGGAAGTTAGGGCGAGATTTGGGTGGTTTTGGGGTGTTTTTGGGGGCATTTGGGGGGGATTTTGGGGGGAATTTTGGGGAGGGAATTTTGGGGACAATTTTGGGGCGTTTTGGGGCAATGTCCCCAAGACTGTCCCTCCGGTGTCCCCTCGGTGTCCCCCAAAAGAAGCCAGCCAGCCAGATATATCTTCAATAATTTACCATAATCTCCTTTCTTCTTTGCAACCCCTCTACCTGTCAAATACATTTTGCTGCCGACTGTCGGGCCTTTCCCCCCTCAGTTACTCCGACCGCCGTGGAAAGGACCGCCCTGGAAGGCCGAGAAGGTGAAGGAAGCCGCTCGAGCCAACTGCGGGGGTTTGGTGTGAACTAGTCCTTGCTCATTGTGAGTCACTGGTCACTTGTCGAAAAACGAATTGTCCCATTTTGTCACCTGTCAACCTGTCCCTCGTCACCTGTCCTTGTCCCTTGTCCACCTGTTCCGTTTGTCACCTGTCCCAGGTGTCACCTTGTCCATTGTCTACCTGAGTGCACCTTCCCTATGAAGAACTGACTTTAGTCACTTTCTCCCAGTGCTAAACCTGTCACTATCGCATCTGTCCCATTGTCACCCTGCTCTTTGTCCACCTCCTCCCGTGTCATCCACCCTGTATCTGTCCTTGCCACACTGTCCATCTGTCACCCATCCCTGTCCCTGTCCCTGTCCTGTTGTAACTGTCACTGTCCCTGTCAATCGTGTGCCTGTCACCGACAGATGAGTCCCAGTGGCAACCGATGATCCTGTTGTCCAACCTGTCCTAGTGTCCCTGTCCGCTATAATCACCTGTCATCCTGGTCCCTTGTCATACTCTCTCCCATGTGTCACCCACGACTCTCACCTGTTCCCATATGTCACTTGATCACATGTCGGCCTGATCACATGTTTTCATTGTCCCTTACTTGTCAGCCTTCCTCCTTGTCAACTGTCCATTGTTCTACCTCGTCCCCTGTCTGTCATTAGTCATTGTAACCTGCCCATGTGGTCCCATTGTCACCTGTCACTGTGCTCTTCACCTGTCTTTTGAGTAGCCTGTCCCTGTCTACTAGGTGCTGTCACTCTGGCAATGTTCACCGTGTCGCTAGTGTACCCAGTGTGGACATCTATGTCGCTGTGTCACCTCTCCAAATGTAACCTTGTGCCATTTGTAGCTGTGCAGTTGGTCACCTTGTCACCAAGTGCCTTTGTCACTCTCCCAGTGTAAGCCCTGTCCTGTGTCACCTGTCCTTGTCACTTTCTCAATTGTTCACGCTCTCGTCACCTGTAACTGTCTCTGTCATGTCCATTTGGTCACAGTGTTCCCTTGTCATCCTAGTCCCAGTGTCACCTCGTCTGTCCGTCATTGTCAAGCCTGTCCCACCTGCCCATTGTGTCCCATTGGTTCACCTGTCACCCTTCCAGCTGTTACCTGTCCTGTCACTGTCCTTTGTCACCCTCTCCCAGTTGGTCCCTGTTACAGGCACGGGGACTTGTCCATTGCTCAACCTGTCACCTGCCATATTGTCTCCATTGTCACTGTCACCCTGTCCCTCGTATCTGTGCCTTGTCCCTTGGTCACCTGTCCTTTGTCACCCTCACCCATTGTAACGCACCATCCCCTGTCCCAGTGTTCTCCGCTTGTCCTGTGTAAACTGTCCCATGTCCCTGTCACAATCCGTAGTGTTAAACCTGATCCCTCATCGTGTCCAACTTTTCCTTGTGTCATCCTGTCCCTTGTCACCTGTTCAATGTCTCACCTGTTCCATCTGTCACATACTCTTCCAGTGTCCCTGTCCTCCTGTCCTTTGTTAACTGTCCACTGTCCTGTCACCTCGTACCCTGTCACCCAGACATTGCCCACAGTGGTCACCTGTCCGCTCATTTGTCAGCCTGTTCCATTGTCACTGTCACTGTCGCCTCCATTGTGCTTACCTGTCCCAGTGTGTCACTGCTCTTGACACCTTCCCCTCATCCAAAGCTAGTGTGTCAACACCAGTCTCCTGTCCTGTGTCCCTTGCGGCTTCATTTTGTCCTCTCCTGATCTATCACTCAACCGAGCTCCTCTGGGGCATATCCTGGTGGCCATCTTGGGCGCTACCTGGTGGTGCGCAGGCACATATGTCCTATCCAAACCCTCCTGTGGTCCCTGTCCCTCAGTGGTCCCCTCAGTGTCCCCCCTCATGTCCCTCAGTGTCATCTCTCACCATCAACAGCTCATAAAATCCTGGTGGCCACATGGGCAGCATCTTGGTGGCCATACCATGTCCCCAAGTCTCCTATGTCCGTCCAAGACTATGTCCCTGTAGTGGTCCTCCATAATGGAGATGACATCTTCTCTCTAAAACTATACTGGCCATCCATGGTGGCCACTGGGCAAGCTCCTGGTGCCCCTGACCACTCCTGATCCGCCCACCTCGCCCCATCGCCAGTGCCTAGTTCGGCTGACGTTTTCGTCCGGAGTCTACAACTACCAGCATGTACGCGTGTGAAATATCCCTCCTGTGTCCCTGTCCCCTCAGTGGTCCCCCCCCCCTCGGTGTCCATCTCCTCATCTCTACCAGTCCAACCTTGAGAACGCCAAATCTCCTGGTGGCACGTGGCCAACTCCTGGTTGGCACTGCACAGCCTCCTGGTGGCCAATCCTGAGTGGCCACCACGTGTCCCTGTCCACCGCAGCGTCACCTCCTTCCCTTCGCTCTAAAACCAGCCCACCACTTGCATATCCGGCTGCGTGGTGGCCTCGGCCAGTGGCTGTCCCCTGTCCCACCACTGCGTACCCCTCCTCTCGCCGTCCCCACCCAGCTCTTTTCCTCCAGTGGCTCATCGCGG
>NDFG01000126.1:82715-92951 GCA_002167245.1 Sporophila hypoxantha | reverse complement strand
AATTGTAGAAGAGAGTGTTTTTTGGGACTATGTTAGGGGCAATTTTGGGGATTATTTATGGGGATATTTTTTGGATAATAGGGTGATTTTATATTGGGATTATAGTGACTGTGGATTTGGGATTTGGACAATGTTTGGGGGCGGAATTTTTTTTGGTGATTTGATGTGGGATTTTGGTGCAATATTTGGTCGTGGATGTTTGGGTGATTTTCTGTGAATTTGTGTGTGAATGAGTTGGTGGGATTTTGGGTAATTTTGGTGATGTTTGTGGTGATTTTTGGTGGTGATTTTGTGATGGCTCTGATTCTTCCATTTTTTTTTCCTTTTTGGGTTGTTCTTATGTTTTTTTGGCAGTCCAGGGATAGCCCAACTGGATGGGCAAGCTGCTGAGGAACTTGGCGCGCCGTTGGGCCGACGGGCCTTCTGGGCCGATTATCCCTGCGGGACGCCCCCTACTGGGTGGCGAGGACCCTCGCTGGACGCCAGAAGATCCCTCGTGGTATTCATATCTCCAATAATCCCGGAATTCACTCCTCATCATATAATAAATCTCCGGGAATATTGTGGAAAATTAATAGCAATATAAGTATGTGTTGGTACTGGGATGTGACCTGGGATCGAATATCTGGGATTTGAAATCGGGATTTGGAATTCTGGGGTATTCCTCTGTGGAGCCCTGACCTGGGTCTGCGAGTGACCCTCCTGACCCCAAAATTTCTCTCCGAATTCAACCCTCAAAATCCGGTGAATATTGGGAATAAAAATTAATCAATAATATGTGTTGTCTGTACTGGGATTGATACTTGGGATTGAACTGGGATCAATATCTTGGGTACTTGAATGGGGTTATCCCTGCGGACCTCCCTGACCTGGGTGTGCCGAGGACCCTCCTGACCCAAAATCCCGCAGAATCATCTTCCCAAATATCTCCCGGGAAACTGGGTACATAAATAATCAATTAAATGTGTGTATCTGGGATTCTTTATACTGGATTGAATGGGAATTGAACTGGATTATCCCTTGCGGGAACCCCCCTGACCTGGTGTGCGAGGGACCTTCCTGACCCAAAATCTCCCGGAATTCACCTCAAAATCCCCGGAAATTCAACCCAAAAATCCCGGGAAATCGGGGACAAAATAGCAGTAAATGTGTGTGTTACTGGGACTGAACTGGGATCATAACTGGGAACTGAACTGGGGTTATCGCCTCGGGACCCCTGACCCAAAATCCCCAGAATTTCACACCCAAAATACCTGGGAAATTGCGGACATAAATAAGCAATAAATGTGTGTGTGTAAGCTGGGATCATAACTGGGATTGAATGGAGATCATATCGGGCACTGTGAACTGGGATTATCCCTGCGGGACCCCCCTGACCTGGGTGTGCGAGGGACCCTCCTGACCCAAAATCCCCGGAATTCACCCCAAAATCCCGGGAAATTGGGAAAAAATAGCAATAAATGTGTGTGTGTACTGGGATCATACTGGGATAGAACTGGGATCATACTGGGATTGTCCCTGCGGGACCCCCCTGACCTGGGTGTGCGAGAGACCCTCCTGACCCAAAATCCCCGGAATTCACCCCAAAATCCCCGGAAATTGGGAAAAAATAGCAATAAATGTGTGTGTGTACTGGGATCCTACTGGGACTGAACTGGGATTGAACTGGGACTGAACTGGGATCATACTGGGATTGGACTGGGGTTATCCCTGCGGGACCCCCGTGACCTGGGTGTGCGAGGGACCCTCCTGACCCAAAATCCCCAGAATTCACCCCAAAATCCTGGAAAATTGGGAAAAAATAGCAATAAATGTGTGTGTGTACTGGGATCAGACTGGGATTGAACTGGGATCATACTGGGAGGGACTGGGGTTATCCCTGCGGGACCCCCCTGACCTGGGTGTGCGAGGGACCCTCCTGACCCAAAATCCCGGGAATTCACCCCAAAATCCCGGGAATTGGGAAAAAATAGCAATAAATGTGTGTGTGTACTGGGATCAGACTGGGATTGAACTGGGATCATACTGGGAGGGACTGGGATTGAACTGGGATCATACTGGGACTGAACTGGGGTTATCCCTGCGGGACCCCCATGACCTGGGTGTGTGAGGGACCCCCCTGACCCAAAATCCCTGAAATTCACCCCAAAATCCCCAAAATTCACCCCAAAATCCCGGGAAATTGGGAAAAAATAGCAATAAATGTGTGTGTGTACTGGGATTGAACTGGGATCGGACTGGGATCGAACTGGGATTGAACTGGGATTATCCCTGCGGGACCCCCCTGACCTGGGTGTGCAAGGGACCCTCCTGACCCAAAATCCCCGGAATTCACCCCAAAATCCCCGGAATTGGGACAAAATAGCAATAAATGTGTGTGTGTACTGGGATTGAACTGGGATCGAACTGGGATTGAACTGGAATCATACTGGGATGGAACTGGGATTATCCCTGTTGGACCTCCCTGACCCCAAATCCCTGGAATTCACCCCAAAATCCCAGGTGAGTCCATTCCCAAAATTCCGAAATTCCCTTTCCCAAAATCCCACAATTCCCTTCCCATAATCCTGAAAATCCCAGAATTCCCCAAAATCCCCCAATTCCCAAACCCCAGAATTCCCTCAATCCCCCAAAATCCTGAATTCCCCAAAATCCTGTAAATCCCCCAAAATCCCAGAATTCCCCAAAAATCCCAGAGTTCCCCAAAATCCCAGAATTCCCAAAAATCCCATAAATCCCCCAAAATCCCAGAATTCCCCAAAAATCCCATAAATCCCCAAAATCCCATAAATCCCAAAAATCCCGTAAATCCCCAAAAATCCCAGAATTCCCCAAAAATCCCAGAATTCCCAAAAATCCCGTAAATCCCCAAAAATCCCATAAATCCCCAAAATCCCATAAATCCCAAAAATCCCGTAAATTCCCAAAAATCCCAGAATTCCCAAAATCCCAGAATTCCCCAAAAATCCCAGAATTCCCCAAAATCCCCCAATTCCCAAACCCCAGAATTCCCTCAATCCCCCAAAATCCTGAATTCCCCAAAATCCTGTAAATCCCCCAAAATCCCAGAATTCCCCAAAATCCCCCAATTCCCAAACCCCAGAATTCCCTCAATCCCCCAAAATCCCATGATTGCCCAAAATCTCGTAAATCCCCCAAAATCCCAGAATTCCCCAAAAATCCCATAAATCCCCAAAAATCCCATAAATCCCCAAAATCCCATAAATCCCAAAAATCCCGTAAATCCCCAAAAATCCCAGAATTCCCCAAAATCCTGTGATTCCTCAAAAATCCCAGAATTCCCAAAAATCCCAAAATTCCCCAAAAATCCCGTAAATTCCCAAAAATCCCAGAATTCCCAAAATCCCAGAATTCCCCAAAAATCCCAGAATTCCCCAAAATCCCAGAATTCACAAAAATCCCAAAATTCCCCCAAAATCCCAGAATTCCCAAAAATCCCAGAATTCCCAAAATCCCATAAATCCCAAAAATCCCATAAATCCCCCAAATCCCATAAATCCCAAAAATCCCGTAAATCCCCAAAAATCCCAGAATTCCCCAAAATCCTGTGATTCCCCAAAAATCCCAGAATTCCCCAAAATCCCAAAATTCCCCAAAATCCCAGAAATCCCCAAAATCCCATAAATCCCCAAAATCCCATAAATCCCAAAAATCCCGTAAATCCCCAAAAATCCCGTAAATCCCCCAAAATCCCGTAAGTCCCCAAAAATGCCAGAATTCCCAAAAATCCCAAATTTCCCAAAATCCCAGAATTCCCAAAAATCCCCCCCGGCCATCGGCTCCATCCCGGCTCCATCCCGTGACCTTTGACTTTTGGCCCATTCCTGGAGGATTTTTTGGGTCAATTTCTGACAAAATCGGGCAAATCCCACAGCCCTGGAGCCAAGCCCGGTTTAATGGGACAGGAACGATTGGGGACATCCTTGGGGACATCGTTGGGGACATCATTGGGGACATCATTGGGGACATCCTGGGGACATCACTGGGGACATCCTGGGGACATCACTGGGGACATTGTCAGGGACATCCTTGGGGACATCATCAAGGAGATCATTGGGGACATCGTTGGGGACATCCTGGGGACATCATTGGGGACATCATTGGGGACGTCCTTGGGGACATTGCAGGGACATCCTCGGTGACATCGTTGGGGACATCCTTGGCAACATTGTTGGGGACATTGCTGGGACGTCCTTGGGGACATCGTTGGGGACATCATCGATGACATCCTGGGGACATCGTTGGGGACATTGTCGGGGACATTGTTGGGGACATCCTGGGGACATCATCAGGGACATCCTCGGTGACATCGTTGGGGACATCCTTGGTGACATCGTTGGGGACATTGCTGGGATGTCCTTGGGGACATCGTTGAGGACATCGTTGGGGACATTGTCGGGGACATCCTGGGGACATCATCAGGGACGTCCTTGGGGACATCATTGGGGACATCACTGAGGACATCGTTGGAGACATTGTTGGGGACATCATTGGGGACATCATTGGGGACATCGTTGGGGACATTGTCAGGGACATCCTTGGGACATTGTTGGGGACATCACTGGGGACATTATTGGGGACATCGTTGGCGACATCGTTGAGGAAATCATTGGGGACATCATTGGGGACATTGTCAGGGACATCCTGGGGACATCATTGGGGACATTGTTGGGGACATCGCTGGTGACATCCTCGGGGACATCCTTGGGGACATCATTAGGGAGATCCTTGGCGACATCGTTGGGGACATTGCTGGGACGTCCTTGGGGACATCGTTGAGGACATCGTTGGGGACATCCTTGGGGACATTGTTGGGGACATCCTCGGGGACATTGCTGGGGACATCATTGGGGACATCCTTGGGGACATCATTAGGGAGATCCTTGGGGACATCGTTGGGGACATTGTCAGGGACATCATTGGGGACATCCTTGGGACATCATCAGGGACATCCTCGGGGACATCATTGGGGACATCCTTGGCGACATCTTTGGGGACGTTGCTGGGACGTCCTTGGGGACATTGTCAGGGACATCCTTGGGACATCATTTGGGACATTATTGGGGACATCACTGGGGACATCCTTGGGGACATCCTTGGGGACATCCTCGGGGACATGGTTGGGGACATTGTTGGGACATCCTTGGGGACATCCTTGGGGACATGGGGGTGGCCCCAAAATCAGCAATAATCAGAAAAATCCTCGTCGACGTAATTGGCGGGAAACCACCCGACCTGGGGACAGAGGGACACGGTCAGGGGACACGGGGACATGGAGGGGACAGGGGGACATGGAGGGGACAGGGGTGACCCCCAACGTGGGGACAGAGGGACACGGTCAGGGGACACGGGGACACGGGAGGGGACAGGGGGACATGGGGGACACCCGAGCTGGGGACAGAGGGACACGGTCAGGGGACAGAGGGACACGGGAGGGGACACGGGGACATCTGGGGGGACATGGGGACATGGGGGACACCCGAGCTGGGGACAGAGGGACACGGTCAGGGGACAGGGGGACATCTGGGGGACAGGGGGACATGGGGGACACCCACCCGACCTGGGGGCAGAGGGACACGGTCAGGGGACACGGGGACATGGGGGGGACAGGGGGACATGGGGGACACCCGACCTGGGGACAGAGGGACACGGTCAGGGGACACGGGGACACCGTCAGGGGACAGAGGGACATGGGGGACACGGTCAGGGGACAGAGGGACACGGTCAGGGGACAGAGGGACATGGTCAGGGGACACGGGGACATCTGGGGGGACAGGGGGACATGGGGGACACCCGACCTGGGGACAGAGGGACACGGTCAGGGGACAGGGGGACACGGAAGGGGACAGGGGGACACGGAAGGGGACACAGGGACACGGGAGGGGACAGAGGGACACGGTCAGGGGACACGGGGACATGGAGGGGACAGAGGGACATGGGGGACACCCAAGCTGGGGACAGAGGGACACGGTCAGGGGACAGAGGGACACGGTCAGGGGACACGGGGACATCTGGGGGGACAGGGGTGACCCCCGACCTGGGGACAGAGGGACACGGTCAGGGGACANGGGGACAGAGGGACACGGTCAGGGGACACGGGGACATCTGGGGGGACAGGGGTGACCCCCGACCTGGGGACAGAGGGACACGGTCAGGGGACAGGGACATCCTTGGGAACAGGGGGACATGGGGGACACCTGACCTGGGGACAGAGGGACACGGTCAGGGGACACGGGGACATCTGGGGGGACACTCGGGGGGGACAGAGGACAAAGGGGTCAGGGGACAGGGGGACACCCAGGGGAGGAAGGGGACAGGCTCAGGGGTGTCCCCAATGTCCCCCAGTGTCCCCAGTGTCCCCAGTGTCCCCAGTGTCCCCAGTGCCATACCCGGCCGTAGATCTCCCCTTTCCACCAGCCTGGCTGTCCCCTCTTGCTCAGGACGCGCACGATGTCCCCAATGTCCCCAATGTCCCCAATGTCCCCAATGTCCCCAATGTCCCCAATGTCCCCCCAGTGTCCCCAGTGTCCCCAGTGTCCCCATTGCCCCCAATGTCCTCAGCATCCCCAGTGTCCCCAATGCCCACAATGTCCCCAGTGTCCCCAGTGTCCCCAGTGTCCCCAATATCCCCAAGAGTCCCCAGTGTCCCCAGTGTCCCCAATGTCCCCAATGTCCCCAGCATCCTCAGAGTCCCCAATGTCCCCAATGTCCCCAGTGTCCCCAGTGTCCCCAGTGTCCCCAGTGTCCCCAATGTCCCCAGTGCCCACAATGTCCCCAGTGTCCCCAGTGTCCCCAGTGTCCCAGTGCCATACCCGGCCGTAGATCTCCCCTTTCCACCACCCCGGCTGTCCCCTCTTGCTCAGCACGCGCACGATGTCCCCAATGTCCCCAATGTCCCCAATGTCCCCCATACCCGGCCGTAGATCTCCCCTTTCCACCAGCCCGGCTGTCCCCTCTTGCTCAGCACGCGCACGATGTCCCCTTCCCGCAGGGACAGCTCCGTCCTGTCCCGCGCGCTGAAGGCGTAACGCGCCTTGGCCGAGCCGAAACTGCAGGTGGCACCTGGGGACAGGGGGACACAGGGGACACGGTGACGTGGTGACACCCCCAAGTCCCCAAATCCAACCCCAAATACAGCCGGAACTGTGGGTGACAACTGGGGACAGAGGGGACATTGTGACAGGGGACACCGTGACACCCCCAAATCCTGCCCTAAATCCAGCTGGAACTGCGGGTGGCACATGGGGACACACAGGGGACACACAGGGGACACACAGGGGACACACAGGGGACACCCCCAAATCCAGCCCCAAATGCAGCTGGAACTGCGGGTGACAACTGGGGACACACAGGGGACACACAGGGGACACACAGGGGACATGGGGACAGCCCCAAATCCTGCCCTAAATAGAGCTGGAGCTGCGGGTGGCACCTGGGGACACAGGGGACACACAGGGGACATGGGGACATGGGGACAGCCCCAAATCCAGCTGGAGCTGCGGGTGACACGTGGGGACACACAGGGGACACACAGGGGACACACAGGGGACATGGGGACAGCCCCAAATCCAGCCCCAAATGCAGCTGGAACTGCAGGTGGCACCTGGGGACAGGGGGACAGAGGGGACACGGTGACATGGTGACACCCCCAAGGCCCCAAATCCAACCCCAAATCCAGCCGGAACCGCGGGTGGCAGCTGGGGACAGAGGGGACATTGTGACAGGGGACATGGGGACAGCCCCAAATCCAGCCCTAAGTCCAGCTGGAGCTGCGGGTGGCACCTGGGGACACACTGGGACAGAGGGGACATTGTGACAGGGGACATTGTGACAGCCCCAAATCCAGCCCCAAATGCAGCTGGAACTGCGGGTGGCACCTGGGGACACACAGGGGACACACAGGGGACACACAGGGGACACCCCCAAATCCTGTCCTAAATAGAGCTGGAACTGCGGGTGGCACGTGGGGACAGAGGGGACACTGTGACAGGGGACAGGGGGACAGCCCCAAATCCTGCCCTAAATGCAGCTGGAACTGCAGGTGACAAGTGGGGACAGGGGGACAGAGGGGACATTGTGACAGGGGACAGGGGGACAGCCCCAAATCCTGCCCTAAATCCTGCTGGAACTGCAGGTGACACATGGGGACACACAGGGGACACAAAGGGGACACACAGGGGACAGGGGGACACCCCCAAATCCAGCCCCAAATGCAGCTGGAGATGCGGGTGGCACCTGGGGACAGGGGGGACACTGTGACAGGGGACACAGTGACACCCCCAAATCCAGCCCCAAATCCAGATGGAACTGCAGGTGGCACGTGGGGACACACAGGGGGACATGGGGACACCCCCAAGTCCAGCCCTAAATAGAGCTGGAGCTGCGGGTGGCACCTGGGGACAGGGGGACACAGGGGACACGGTGACGTGGTGACACCCCCAAGTCCCCAAATCCAACCCCAAATGCAGCCGGAACTGCAGGTGACAACTGGGGACACACAGGGGACACACAGGGGACACACAGGGGACAGAGGGACAGCCCCAAATCCAGCCCTAAATAGAGCTGGAACTGCAGGTGGCACCTGGGGACACACAGGGGACACACAGGGGACATGGGGACACCCCAAATCCTGCCCTAAATAGAGCTGGAGCTGCGGGTGGCACATGGGGACACACAGGGGACACACAGGGGACACAGTGACACCCCCAAATCCAGCCCCAAATGCAGCTGGAACTGCGGGTGATAACTGGGGACAGGGGGACAGAGAGGACACAGTGACATGGTGACACCCCCAAGGCCCCAAATCCAACCCCAAATACAGCCGGAACTGCGGGTGGCAGCTGGGGACAGAGGGGACAGAGGGGACACAGTGACAGGGGACATGGGGACACCCCAAATCCAGCCTCAGATCCAGCCGGAGCTGCGGGTGGCACGTGGGGACACACAGGGGACACACAGGGGACACACAGGGGACACACTGGGGACACACAGGGGACTTGGGGACACCCCAAATCCTGCCCTAAATAGAGCTGGAGCTGCGGGTGGCACCTGGGGACACACAGGGGACACACAGGGGACACACAGGGGACACACAGGGGACATGGGGACAGCCCCAAATCCAGCCCCAAATGCAGCTGGAGCTGCGGGTGGCACCTGGGGACACACAGGGGACACACAGGGGACACGGCGATGTCCCCAGATCCAACCCCACCCAATCCTCCCTCAGGGCCACCCCATAACTCCGAGGAACCCCAAATTCCCCCTTCAAGGTGACCCCAGAACAACAAACCCCCCCTGGCCGTGTGTCCCTGCTGTCCCCACCCCACAGCCCCAAAACCCAGAACCCCAAAACCCCAAAACCCCAAAACCCACAACCCACAACTCCAGAACCCCACAAAACCCCACAAAACCCCATCAATGCCCATAAACCCCCAAACGCCATAACCCATAACCTAACACCCCATAACCCCAAACTCCATAAAACCCCATAAAACCCCATAACCCCGTAACCCCATAAACCCCCATAAAACCCCACAAAATCCCACAAAACCCCCATAAAACCCCATAAAGCCCCATAAAACCCCATAAGACCCCATAAAACCCCATAAAACCCCATAAAACTCCATAAAACCTATCACCCCATAAAACCCCATAAAACCCACAACCCCACAACCCCATAAACCCCCATAAAACCTCATAAAATCCCATAAACCCCCATAAAACCTCATAAAATCCCATAAACCCCCATAAAACCTCATAAAATCCCATAAACCCCCATAAAACCCCCATAAATCACCATGAAACCCCAAACCTCATAACCCCACAACCCCATAAGCCCATAAACCCCCATAAAACCCCACAAAACCCCCATAAAACCCCGTAAACTCCCATAAACCCCCATAAAACCCCCATAAAACCCCATAAAACCGCATAAACCCCCATAAGACTCCATAAAACCTATCACCCCATAAAACCCCAAACCTCATAACCCCACAACCCATAACCCCATAAAACCCCATAAAGCCGTAACCCCATAAAACCACAAAAAACCCCATAAACCCCTAAACCTCATAACCCCACAATCCCATAAACCCATAAATCCCCATAAACCCCCATAAATCCCCATAAAACCCCATAAACCCCCATAAACACCCATAAAACCCCAAACCTCATAACCCTGTAACCCCATAAAACCCCATAAAACTCCATAAAACC
>NDFG01000126.1:0-12289 GCA_002167245.1 Sporophila hypoxantha | reverse complement strand
AGCACAGGGGACACAGGGGACAGTCAGGAACTTCGTGGGGACACAGGGGACAGGGGGGACAATCAGCTCCACCCCCCTTCTGTGGGGACATGGGGGACAGCACAGGGGACACAGGGGACAAGGGGACAATCAGGAACGTCCCCCCTTCTGTGGGGACACAGGGGACAGCACAGGGGACACAGGGGACACAGGGGACAGTCAGGAACTTCGTGGGGACACAGGGGACAGTGGGGACCATGAGCTCCACCCCCCTTCTGTGGGGACACAGGGGACAGAGGGGACACAGGGGACACAGGGACAATCAGGAACCTCTCTCCTTCTGTGGGGACATGGGGACAAGGGGACAGGGGGACAGAGGGGACAGTCACAGTGATGGCCGGCCAGGTGACACAGGTGTGTCTGGAGGGTGCTCCCAGGTGGTTTTTGGGGTGTCCCAGGTGGTTCTGAGTATTCAAAGGGTGAGCTCTTTTGGGGGGTTCTCAGATATTTTGGGAGTTCCCAGCTCTTTTTGGGGACTCCCAGGTATTTTTGGGGGGTTCCCAGCTGTTTTTTGGGGTGTCCCAGCTGTTTTTGGGGATTTTCCTGGTACTTTTGGGGACTCCCAGGTGTTTTGGGGACTCCCAGGTACTTTTGGGGGCATTCCCAGATATTTTGGGGGTGTCCCAGATATTTTTTGGGAGATCCCAGGTATTTTGGGGGGTTCCCAGGTGTTGTTTTTTTGGGGATGGTTCCCCGCTCTTTTTTGGGGGTTCCCGGATATTTTTTGGGGCTCACAGATATTTTTGGGGGGTTCTCAGATATTTTTGGGGTTCTTGGATATTTTTGGGGTTCCCGGATATTTTTTGGGGGGTTTCCCAGGTGTTTTTGGGGGTTCTCAGATATTTTTGGGAGATCCTGAATATTTTTGGGGGCTTCCCGGATATTTTTGGGGGCTCACAGATATTTTTGGGGGTTCTCAGATATTTTTGGGGTTCCCAGCGGTTTTTTGGGGTGTCTCAGCTGGTTTTGGTGTTCCCGGATATTTTTGGGAGATCCCAAGCGTTGTTTTGGGCACTCCCAGATATCTTTTGGGTTCCGGATATTTTGAGGGTTTCGCGGGTATTTTGGGAGGTTCTGATATTTTTGGACTCCCGATATTTTGGGGGTTTCAGCGGTTTTTGGGTGTCTTCAGATATCTTTTGGGTCCCGGAATTTTTGGTGTTCCCAGGTTTTTTGGGGGTTCCCGATATTTCTTGGGGTTCTGAGATATTTTTGGGTTCTCCGCTCTTTTTTGGGTTCCGGATATTTTTGGGGTTCTCAGTTTTTTTTGGAGGGTCTGAGACTATGTGTTTGGGTTTCCCGGATATTTTTTGGGGTTCCCGATATTTTTGGGGTTCCATCTGTTTCGGGACTCTCGGATATTTTGGGGTGTCTCAGCCTTTCTTTGGGGTTCCCCGGATATTTTTGGGAGGTTCTCCAGATATTTTTTGGGGTTCCCGGGTATTTTTGGGGGCATATTTTTGGGTCCCGATATTTTGGGAGTTCCCGATTTTTGGGTGTCTCAGCCGTTTTTTGGGTTGCCGGATATTATTTGGGGTTCTCAGATATTTTTGGTTCCCGTATTTTTGGGGGCTCCCGGTATTTTTGGGAGTTCCGGTATTTTTTGGGTGAGTTCTCAGATATTTTTGGGGTTCCCGGATTTTTTGGGGGGTCCCGGATATTTTTTGGGGTTCCCGGTATTTTGGGGTTTCCGGATATTTTTGGGGGGGTGTCTCAGCCGTTGTTGGGGTTCCCGATATTTTTGGGGTTCTCAGATATGGTTTTGGGTTCCGGAATATTTTTTGGGGGTTCCCGATATTTTTGGGCTCCCGGATATTTTTGGGTTCTCAGGATATTTTTGGGTTCCCGGATATTTTTGGGGGGTTCCAGGTGTTTTTGGAGGTTTCTCAGATATTTTTGGGGCGTCTTCCAGATATTTTTTTTGCTGGCTCCCGGGTATTTTTGGGGGGTTCCGGATATGTTTGGTGTTTCTCAGATATTTTGGGTTCCCGGTATTTTTGGTTCACGGAATTTTGGGTGGTTCTCCAGAGTATTTTTGGGTTTCCCGGGTATTTTTGGGGTTCCCGGATATTTTTGGTGTTCCCGGGTATTTTTTGGGTCCCGGATATTTTTGGTGGTTCTCAGATATTTTTTGGGTTCCCGGATATTTGGGTCGTTCCCGTATTTTTGGGCGTTCTCAGATATTTTTGGGTTCCCGGAATATTTTTAGGGGGTTTCCCAGTGTTTGGTTCACCGGACTATTTTTGGGGGTTCCCGGAGTATATTGGGGGGTGTTCTCAGATATTTTGGGGTTCCCGAAATATTATTTGGGGAGTTCCCGGGTATTTTTGGTGTTCCCGGCATATTTTTGGGGGTTTCCGGATACTTTTTGGGTTCACCGGGTATTTTTCTGGGGGTCCGGAATTTTGGGGTTCCCGGATATTTTTACGGGCGTTTCTCAGCCATTTTGGGTCTCCCGGATATTTTTGGGTTCCCGATGACTTTTTGGGGTTCCCCGGGTATTTTTTGGGGGCTTCTCGATATTGTTGGCGGTCCGGGTATTTTTGGGGGTGGTCTCAAGCGTTTTGGGGTTCCGGATATTTTTGGGGGTTCGAATATTTTTGGCTTCCCGATATGTTTGGGTTCTGAAAGAGTTTTTTGGGATTCTGAGATATTATTTGGGGTCTCAGATATTTTTGGGGTTTCCCAGCAAGTTTTTTGGCGGTTCCCAAGCTGTTTTGGGGTTCCCGGATATTTTTGGGTCGCCCGGATATTTTGGAGTCACGTATTTTTGGGGGCGTTCCCAGTATTTTTTGGGTTCCCGATATTTTTTGGGGCTCGATTGATATTTTTTGGGGTTCTCAGATATTTTTGGGTTCCCAGCCAGGTTTTGGGAGGTGTCTCCGGGTTTGGTAGGTTCCGGATATTTTTGGAGATCCCAGGTGTTTTGGGGACCTCCCAGACTGATTTTTGGGGTTCCGGATATTTTTGGGGGTTTCCCGGGTATTTTTGGGGGGTCTGAGATATTTTTATGGGGACTCGGATATTTTTTGGGGGTCTCAGCCGTTTTTTGGGGTTTCCCGGATATTCTTTGGGGTTCCCGTAGGTAGTGTTTGATCGGAGAATTGGGGATGTCTCAGCCTTTCTTTTGCAGAGGCCTAATTATATGTTTGTCAAGGAGAAAAAGGGGTTGTAAGATATATTTTAAGTGCTGTGTTCCATGACATGCTAATTTTTATTTTTTTCTATTTCATTTCCTTGTATTTTTGTTGCCTTGTAGATTTTATTTGCTTTCCATTAATATATAAAATTGTGTGCATTCGTTTAGGTCTCTCCGTGGTAACTTGATCTTGAGAGAGTTGCTCTCTCTCTTGCGATATTTTTGGGGGTTCCGGGTATTTTTGCGTTCCCGGATATTTTTGGGTGCTTCCCGGGTTTTCTGGGGGGGTTCTCAGTATTTGGGGTTCCGAATATTTTTGGGGGGTCCCGGATATTTTTGGGTTCTCAGACATTTTTTGGTTCCGAATACTTTTTGGGGTTCTCAGATATTTTTTGGGTTCTGAGAATATTTTTTGGGGTTCCCGGATATTTTTGGGGTCTCAGATATCTTTTGGCCGTTCCCGGTATTTTGGGGGCAGTTCTCAGATATTTTTTGGGGGTTCACGATATAATTGGGGGGTCTCAGATAATTTATAGGGACCAACACCGTTCCGGATATTCCTTTGGCCAAAGTTCCCGGATATCTCTTTAGGCGCGAAGACACCCGTTCCACGCTGTTTATTTGGTTCTCTCAGATATTTTTGGGGAGATTCTCAAGATCATAGTTTTCTCGTGAGGGCTTCCAGTTCGTAATAGTGTATATGCGAGGTTCCTATCAGCGGATTTAAATAATTTGAACACCTGCTGGCACGATTACTTATCTTGAGTGGTGTCAGGAAGTGTACGAATCTTTTATGTCAGACAGCCGAGTTTTGTGTCCGAGTAATATGTTGGGGGGGTTCTCAGATATTTTTGGTGTGCTGTTGCAAGTCGCGTAATGATAATGCTGGATAAGTTGAGTCGCCGTCTATTCTTACGCCGCAGCCGATGTTAGTTCATACTGAGAGATATGTGCGGTGCTGGTCTTGAGATTCTCGCTGATAATATTTTGCGAATGTTAGGTTCATCTCTGAATATTTCTTGTAGGTTCTCTGTGTGGCATTGTAGTACTATACCTGTAATTTTAGTGTGAGGGATTGTGCTCTCGACAATGATCCTTTATGGGATTTCCGGATAATAGTAAACTCAGGTGGTTCCACAACCTGCAATAACTTACGGCTAACAGACGTCTTAGGACAAGCAGAACAAATCCAGGAATGCAGTGTTTCCTTTGTTTTAATGTCTGCCATACTGGCCCTGTAGCATCATATTCACCTCATCCGATCTGGTGTGGGCAGAGCCCGAAAAATATGCGCCTCTAAAATGGCAGCATTTCCTCACTGGTAACGCCTCATAAACCAATGACTTAGCTAACATGCTGTTGCATCATTTCTACATGAAATTAAATCCTTACAGTGTTATTTGGGCTGTTTTTTCGTGATTAGTATATGCTACTCGTGGTACAATTTTAGTATTGGTGTATCTGGATCGTTGTCTCGCGCCTATGTATGTAGTATTGAGGAGTCTTTTTTAGACGTCTCCCGGTAGTATTTTTTTTTGGTTATTTTCTCACCTTGTATAATGTTTGCGGTGTTCCGCTTTTCTCTTCACCTGGGATACTTTTTTGGGCGCACACGAGTAATATACACTTGGATATGAGGGCGGTGATTTTGCGCCACCGTCATTTATTTGTTGAAAGAGGGGATAGAGCTCACGATATCGGCGACACAGAGCGATATCTTGGCTCAGATGGTCTCATAGCTCAAGTAATCATGGTGGGATAATGCTTTCGCCTCGTAGCGGAATACTCATGTTATCTCTCGGCAGGACTCAGCTAGGAGACCCTGCTATTCGTTGTTTCATCTGACATGCCTCGTGGAATATTATCGCAGCACTGCTGGGCTTGGTCACTCTCTTCTTCTGATACTAGGACAAAACCCATGAAGAGGAAGTTGAGAGAATCTTATACAAGCCGGGGCCAAGAGCGATGGTCGCATGCTACGACCGCTCGGCATGCGAGCCAGAGAAGGATTGGATATCGGTACCATTGCTTTCTGTTTGTTTCAATCATGGTCGATGGCTCGAATGACGACAGTACCTGTCGACCCTGTCGATACCTTCAGGCCCTCTTCTCCCTATCTTTAAATATGGGAGTGTAGTTGTCTCTGCCTGATTACAGCTGGCCCGTCTCGTGAAGACGCGGGCGTTGGGACGCTAAGCCGAGTGAGACACCTCAAAACTTCCAGAGCAGGAGCGCACTTCTGGGGCAAGCGCGCACACTCCGTGGACGGGGGGAGCACACACTGTGAGGCCAGGAAGAGCACGGACTATTAAGATCCGGCAAACTTGGGAAACTCTCCTATAGGCGCAGAAGCATACCAGAGAGGGAAGATATCACGTGTGTCGAGGTGCGTAATAGGGACAATTCTCCGTATGTGAATGGCATGGTTCACGGAGTACGCCAGTGGCAAGTGGGACGCCTGAGACAAAAGCGCTCTGGGTTGGCTTGGGGCACAATGGAGTTCGCTCTGTGGCGACGCCAAATGTGTGGTGCCACTGCCACAAGCTCTGTGCATTGGTGGCGCGTCAGTTAGGTATCCTAATGTGTATGTCTAGAGAACACTATGTGTGTAGCATGGTTTCTGGCTGACTCACCTTTCAGAGGTGGAATGGCAGCTGTTGGTCTAGCAAGCCTCTGGTTCCGCAGCTTCGGGTGTGTGGCGCCGCTTATGTGGATCAGCTTAGGTGCCGTTATAGGGAGAGACGAGGATGTGGAAGGAGGGAACGAGGTGTGGGAGCGCACACTCATACTAGGGGGAACGCCTGCTTTGGGGTGTACAGCTGCGCTCAAAGCTGCTGCGCCTCGTATAAGCGGTGTATGTGTGGTCAGCACGTGTGAGAGTCACGCCATATGGGGCGCTTCTGTGTTGTTTGGTGAGACACTGCCATTGAGACTACTCATTGTTCGTTCAACGAACTGATAGGAGGAAAAAAGGGAGAACGCCTTGGGACACTTGGGGACACTCGGGAAGGTGTGATGCGGTTAGGGACAGTTGCTTTTTAGCTCTTGTATAGCGCTGAGTCACGGACAATCGTATTCTCGAGCTCGCAGCTCTAGCAGGGTGCTTAGCATTCCAAGGGACTGACTGTTGGGTTTTCGTTCTTTACAGAACCAACTGCAGCGAGGAGATCTAGTGCTTGGGTGACTCCGCCATGAGAGCAGATATTACTTCTGTAAGGAGATGGGCTACTGAACGCTTGTCTGCCGCACTTGTGTGTGTGGACGCTTCTCTCTCTGGCAGGCAACACAACCTTAACCAGAGATGCCCACTAGTTCTATGTCGCCTTTAACGGTGGCTTGTGGCTCTCACAGAACCTTGAGAAACTCCTTAGTGGTGCGCCCAAGATTGTTCAATCACTATTGTCCCTCTAAAATATGTCAGCTAGACTTACTCATTTAGTCCGAGATAGTCTCCCTGCTCTCGTGATACACTATGGTAGGTGCACACCTTTCTCGCGCTTTAGAAAATAATCCAGGCCGTGTCTGAGTATTTTTTTCTTGTGTCTAGACCCAGATTAGCATTTTAAAACATTGTTCGAGCCCAACAAGTAACAGTTGTTCAAAACCCTTCCTCACACTTATTTTATTCTCCTTGCAAGCTCCAACCAAGATCCAAAGTGTCTAACTGTTCCTTGTAAAACTGGTTTCATTTCCTTTACGAAATACAACACGCTCTCTCCTCTCTCTCTCATCGCTTTAAGACTATAAGACACGTGCCCTTTCTGAAACGCTCCACCTCATCATAAAAGCTGTTAATCTAGATGATCTTTTAAAGATTTCTTCTGATCCCCCTCTCTGTGATTCTAATCTAATAATCCACTCTCTCTCAGCTTCAACTTAAAATATGACGAGTGAGTCCAGCCCTCTGCACCTCTCTCTCAAACAAGAGCATGTATAAAAATTCCTCCTCGGGAAGTAGTTCCCTTGCCCTCTCAGATGGACCTTTAAGTTGGGATTGGTTAACATACCAGAATGGTCAGTTATTTCACTCATGTCTTCTTCTACTCGCGCTCCATGTGTATAATTTCATCCCACCTCCCATGACGCTCTCAAGCACCTCCTCGAACTTATAAGAAATGTACCTCACAGCTGGTTCTCCTCCACGCATCCCAGAGTTACCATGCTATAGAGTGCCATCCATCCTCTCGCTCTGACTAAATAGGCTCCTCCCGCCAGAGAGAACAACTCTGCCACATTACTCTCTACTTCGTATCTCCTTGGAAGGTGCTTGTTTAGCCACGCGGTCGAGACTCTGTTGACTCCACGTTACTACGTGATAGGATTAAAGGCTTCCCCCGAGAGAGGAACTCAATCCCTCGCCACAGAATGCTCATAAGAAGCTGTTAGGAAGATTAACATTTTTTCTCGGAAATACTCGCCGCTAGGCTCTCGCTAATTATGATGAAAGTCATTCATATCACTCTGCTTTCTAACTCACTCCTTCCTCTCACTCAACCGGTACTCAGCACAGCATGAGAAACCCTCCACCACGAGTGTTAAGCCTTCTCCTCCTCCCTCACATTGTACTGTATTTATTCCTCTCTTTGAAAGGAAGATGAAATCACCAATAAATCTTTGCTCTGCTCATTCAGTCTCGTCTAAAACTGATATCTGACCCCTGCCTTGATTCGCCCATTACAAATTTCTACCTCTGCTTGCTGACATGGGCGATTTTATCAGATTTGTCTTCTGAAGCAGTGAGGCTTGTGTACACAGAACCCTAGTAGATTACGTAAGGTGTTCCAAAGTGGTGCAACACACGCAAAATTCCCTGGTCTGACATTGACGACAGACAATCTACTATAAATAAGTCTTAGAGTCTGCTAAGTTAACGCCTGCCTCTCTCGCTATGGATAATATCCTCATGGTTTGTCCGCTTGCGCACCCCGCGAAAGTTATATGTCCGCCCCTTAGGAGTTCCTCTGTTCCCCCGATTTTCCTCGTACTCATGTGTCCGCCACCCGCTAGTACCCTCCCTAGGATCTCGCTCAGGCAGCACTGGAAATCCATCCTAAGCGACAAAGGTGCTTAGCTCCTCCGAAACTACCTCCTGCTGCGGTCACCAAGTTTCACAGTGAAGTGCGCTTGGCATCCCGCAACAGCGGTACCAGAGCTTTTTTCATCCTTCACGTACTGTGATAAGAAGACGGACAAGAAAACAAAGAAACAAGCAGGCCAACAAGTTGGTTCAGCTGTGTCCGCTCCCAGTGCTTGGCCAACAGCCATGACTCTTGCTCCCGCTGACGTGACTGAACAGTGCGAGAACGAAAAGTAAATACTCCTGCACAGAGGCCTACCCTCTCAGCAATATAGCTTAAAAACTTACCAGGCTGTGAATCCCCCATCAAGCATTGCTATGCTTCGCTCGATCTAGAAGCCACGATCTACCGATGTGTAACGTCCATCCGCCAAATGCTGCCTGTTAGTCTCTCTCTATCTATGATCTCTGGAAGTTGTGTTTGTGTAACTGTCTTGCCTCGCATTCGCGGTGATCAGTGAGACACCGCACTCCAGCAGCTTAGTCACGTTTCCTTTCAGGCATGCTCCCTCGCACTCTCGAGTGCTTTTGCGAGATGTTTCCCGCCGAAGGGGGGGGTTGTTGGCCCCAACCAACTAGTTTGATCTCCACTCCATGAAAAGGGTGAATATACCTCACCTCCTCTAGTCTGCTACACAAATCACGAAAGTATGCCCACCTTGCTGCAAGAATTTTCTCCACGCCTTATTAGGTCATAATGAGTTAGCAACCAATGCTTTTCAGGAAATTACCTCACCTTAACCCTTAAGCTCCACCTAACTAGTACCGCGCGCCTAGTATATCCACTCTTCTCAATGTCAACCCGCTATATTCACGTGAAGTAAAGCCCTCGCCCCGCTCTCAATCCAGATCCCTGGTTTAATGTCTCCTCCTCAGTTCTCAATTCCACTGCCAAGAGATCACAATCCGCGCTCTGCCAGTTTGACACTACTGCTCTCTCTTTTGTAGTTTGGCACGATAAGTCCCTCGGCGTCCTTATGAAATTTATGCCCCCAGATTTATCCCGCATGGAGAAAGGTGGAGGACGCCTGCCCTCCTCCCAATCAGCCGTGAACTCGACCCCGCCATGTTTTAATCGAAAGTCACCCTGGACTTAGCTGAAACAGAAGCACCTCGCCCCAGTAGAGGTAGTCTTGCACCCTTGGTGTACCCCGCTCGAGACTGAGCAGCGTGCATACTCTCCTACTGCACAGTGTACATCTATACTCTTGTCTCTCAAAGAGTTATCATAACGCCATTAGAGCAAATAATTCCATCCTCTCTCTCTGGAATATTTCTGGGTATCAGTATTCTGGTTCGAATTTGGTCCCTTTATGCCGCTGGTGGAAAAGCATGTACGCTTACGTCTTCTCCTCTATGACTTGAAAATAGACAAAATTCCCATGTCCTCTTGCAAGCTCAATATCTCCTCTGTTCAGAAATCTATAGAATGTTATGTCTCTTCTCAGTGTGTTCGTAGCCGATGATTTAGTGAGAGTTAGGTGAATGATAGAGGCTACTATTATTGACTGTGGTCTACCTCAGATCAGGTGGATGTGGTTATGGAACTCTTCCGTGAGTGCCTCTTTCAGGCCTATTCTTCAACGCCGTCAGAAAGCTGCTTAGATTATAAATTCGTCTGCACTGTCTGGATCGCATGTTTGTTAGTTTTTCCTAGTGCAAAGAAGACAGAAACGAGTCAAGTCTGCCGTTTCACTTTCATGCTCGTAGTTTTGATTGGGTCGTGCCAGAAAGACACGCGCGCTACTCTTCGCTAAGTGAAGAACTCATGGCATGTCCTGGACTACATTCCCACCACACGGCGGTGTTGTCCCTCGGACGGCACGAGATGGCATTGCAGACGAACGCGTCCAAAGGGCTCTTCACCCTCTTCTGCTGGTCACTTAGTGAAAGCCATTTTGAGCACTGTAATCCAGCTTGTCAACATTTCTTAAGGTCACTGGTACAGTTGTCAATTGAGCGTGGCTACAGAGGAGCACTCTGGCTTTGATTGCTGAGAAGCGCTAATTTTAAGTTGGCAGAATTTTAGTCTTAACAGGATTGTGAAGTTTCCAGAACAACACTAATGTCTTTCTTCGTTTTTCTTCCTGTGGTAAATGAGAAACTCCTCTTGCGAGCTACGCGGCGTTGGGGAGGCCAAGGGCGTTTTTCACTCTATGGACAATGGGTCTATCTACTAAGCTGAATATATGCTCGCATCACATATTAAAATCTTGTCGTATGTCCTGGACACAGCCCCTTATGTGAAGTTCCACCTGAGTATGAACCTTGTGGATAGACAATGACGGTTGTTCTCCTTCTTACCATCTTTTTTCCTTTTTCATTCATTGAACTTCTCTGTCTTAGGGACTGCCACCTTGTGATGGTATGCCTATCTCCTACATGTGCTTTCTTGCAGTCGCATGAATAGGTAATCTAATTTCTCTGGCTTGGACGATTCTCTCTGCCATATATATATATACAATTCTCCCATATCCACAGTTGGCCAAGCACCTGTCTCTCGATACGCTCAGTGGCTATTCTCTGTGTGCTCCGTCAGTAGGCAGACATGCTGGCCTACGGCAGTGTAGCTGCAATAGCGCAGATAGAGGCATCCATCCACTTGATTGTTCTTGACAAGTGGGATGTAGTGACTAAGCGTAACACTGTAGTGATCCGCTTCGCGCTCCATGTGACACGAACTAGCAACTGTGTGTCTGTCTTGGAGCCAGTACTTGTGTGGCAGTTTTGTTGTTTTCATTACCTTATGATGATACTTTTTTTTTCTCGTTGGCTGCTCATTGTAGATGAAGCATTCATCCTTTTGGTGAGATCGAGACAATAACCGCAGAAAAGAGCTGCTACTGTTGAATGCAGTTCACCATGGACTGTCTGCACAGCTTTCCTTGGTTTGGCACACCCACGTAAGGGTGTCTTGAGAGTAGAAACACTTAGAGAGAACCTTGATGCGGCGCATCCCTGGTGCGATCAGGTATTGAAAAGTCCATAGAAGACAATTCCATAAACTTGATTTTTTTTCCATAGTTAATAAAAAATCAGATGTCAGTCCTCTCCCGTAACAAAAAAGGGATGGGACACTGCTGGACGGACTTTGCTTTCAGTCATTTTTGGAACCAGCGAGTCAGTATTGATTTTCCTTGCTAATGGAGCGCATCCTGAATTACTGACTTTTTGTGTATTCCTTCTTTCCGTGAACATGTCTGCAATACCTCTACAAGGTCATGCAGTCGTTTATCTGAGCTCTGCATTAGTGCACTTCCACTGATGAGCTTGATTTAATTCTTCTCCAGTACTGAAAGCAAAGCTAGAATTATTTTTGGTTAGGGTTTCGCTGAACCTGCGATTCTTGTGTGATCTTACTTCCACAGATCGAAAGATGTGCTTGGAGGACGGATGAAGACGTTCCAGGGAAACATGGAACGAGTGACCAGTCACATCTTGATGACGCGTGGGCATAGATCAGTTTTCTGGACAAGTCGCATTGGCAGATGATTCTCTTGTGGACGACCACTGAAGCTCCACCGACGCTACTGTGCTGAAGACAAAGGCATCAGTGTCTCCTACCTGTTGGGAGACACCATGAATCTTCTGGGACACCTTGTTTTCTTTGTGTGCTAGAGATAACTTGGGGAACCAGTGGTCCCGAGAGAAATCAGAAGTGACATTACTACGCGAATTCAGTTGCTGAGACAAATAGTGGCCTGCTAAATTAGAACCAGATACTGATGACTGTGTACGAACAGTCCTTTTACCTCGAGTTGTAAAGAGTGGTTCGTGTTGGCAACATGCTTTTTCTGCTCTAGCTGTAAAGCAGGGGTGTAATATTCCCGATGAGTACCTCTCTTGTGCTGTTGGGGTTTGGCTTTGTTGAGAGATTTGCGTATCTAGTTCGCAACTAAACCAGATGTTCTGTGTACGCCGACCCAGAGGTGCACTTTCAGTAGTGTTGGGTAACAGGGAAGACAGTTATCAGCTTTCCAGCACTGTTCATTAGAGTTTTGTCAGAGACTGTCATTGACAGTCTACAGATATCA
>NDFG01000125.1:188375-201888 GCA_002167245.1 Sporophila hypoxantha | reverse complement strand
TGTCCCTTTTAGGGGGTCCTTGTCACTTTTAGGGGGTCCCTGTCCCCATTTGGGATTCCTTGTCCCTTTTAGGGGGTCCTTGTCACTTTTAGGGGGTCCCTGTCACTTTTAGGGGGTCCCTGTCCCCATAGGGGGGTCCCTGTCCCCATTAGAGGATCCCTGTCTCCTTTAGGGGGTCCCTGTCCCCTTTAGGGGGTCTCTGACCCTTTAGGGGGTCCCTGTCCCCATTAGGGGGGTCCCTCCCAGGGTGTCCCTGTCCCCATAGGGGGGTCCCTGTCCTCTTTAGGGGGTCCCTGTCCCCTTTAGGGGTGTCCCCATCCCCATAGGGGGGTCCCTGTCCCTTTAGGAGGTCCCTGTCCCCATAGGGGGGTCCCTGTCCCCATAGGGGGTCCCTGTTCCCTTTAGGGGGGTCCCTGTCCCCATTTGTGGGTCCTTGTCACTTTTAGGGGGTCCCTGTCACTTTTAGGGGGTCCTTGTCCCCATTTGTGGGGTCCCTGTCCCCATAGGGGGGTCCCTGTCCCCTTTAGGGGGGTCCCTGTCCCCATAGGGGGTCCCTGTCCCTTTTAGGGGATCCTTGTCACTTTTAGGGGGTCCCTGTCCCCTTAGGGGGTCTCTGTCCCCTTTAGGGGATCCTTGTCACTTTTAGGGGGTCCCTGTCCCCATAGGGGGTCCCTGTCCCCATAGGGGGGTCCCTGTCCCTTTTAGGGGGTCCCTGTCCCTTTTAGGGGGGTCCCTGTCCCCCTTAGGGGGTCCCTCCCGGGGTGTCCCTGTCCCCACAGGGGGTCCCTGTCCCCATAGGGGGGTCCCTGTCCCCATAGGGGGTCCCTGTCCCCATAGGGGGGTCCCTGTCCCTTTTAGGGGGGGCCTGTCCCCATAGGGGGGTCCCTGTCCCCATAGGAGGTCCCTGTCCCATTTAGGGCGTCCCTGTCCCCATTAGGGGGGTCTCTGTCCCCTTAGGGGCGTCCCTGTCCCCATTAGGGGGGTCTCTGTCCCCTTAGGGGGGTCCCTATCCCCATTAGGGGGTCCCTATCCCCATAGGATGTCCCTGTCCCCATAGGGGGGTCCCTGACCCTTTTAGGGTGTCCCTGTCCCCTTTAGGGTGTCCCTGTCCCCATAGGGGGGTCCCTGTCCCCATAGGGGGGTCCCTGTCCCCATTAGAGGATCCCTGACCCTTTTAGGGTGTCCCTGTCCCCTTTAGGGGGTCCCTGTCCCCATAGGGGGGTCCCTGTCCCCTTTAGGGGGTCCCTGTCCCCATAGGGGGGTCCCTGTCCTCATAGGGGGGCCCTGTCCCCTTAAGGGGGTCCCTGACCCTTTTAGGGTGTCCCTGTCCCCATAGGGGGTCCCTGTCCCCTTAGGGGGGTCCCTCCCGGGGTGACCCCTCCCCTCTCCCCTTCTGTCCCCAGCGCTCGTCACCGCCTGAGACCCCCGACGTTGGCCGCAGTCGCGGGAGGGGGCCCTCACCCTGGCCACGCCCCCGCGCTTAACCCCGCCCCCCTTTCCGTACGGTCTGGCCCCGCCATTTCGCACCGCTGCGCAAATGCGCAATCCCCGCCCCCTCCCCTGCACCGCGGCGCTGCTTCAGTGGGGGATGGGGGAGGGGCAGCACTGGACCCCCCCCAAAATATCCGGAAACCCCTAAAGATACCACCTGGAGCCCCAAAAACACCCGGAACCCCTAAATCACCTGGGAGCCCCAAAAAAACAGCTGGAAAACCCCCAAAAACACCTGGGAACCCCAAAATCACTTGGGACCCCAAAATACCTGGGGACCCTCCCGGGCTTTTTGGGGTGCTCCCCCCCACTACCATCCCTCAGACCCCCTGGGGATCCCAAATTTGGGGGGGGGCCCCACTCCTGGGGGGGGACCCCACATTTGCAGGAGGGTCCTCACTGGGAGGGGCTCCCCCAACCCCAATAACGGGTTCCCCAATTTTTGTGGGCGTCCCAATTTTGGGGTCCCCAACTTTTGGGGCAGGGGGTCCAATTTCCTGGGGGGGAGGGGTCCCATTCTTGGGGGGGTCCCCAAATTTTTCTGGGGGCGGTTCCCAAATTTTTGGAGGGTGAGGGTTGGATCCCACATCATTTTTGAGGGGGGGTTTCCCAAATTGTGCGGGTGGGTTTTGGGAAATGAAAAGGGGGTAGGGGGGCTGAGGGGTTTTGGGGGGAATTTTTTGGGGTACTGAACCCAAAATTTTTTGTCTCCCCCCCCTCAAGGGCGACGAGAAGTCCCGGAGCCTCGAAACAGCATTCACGGGTGGGGTGCCCCCGCGCGCCCCCCCCTTCAGCTCCCCAGCCCCCCCGGCGCCCCCGCTCCCCAATCCCCTCCATCCTCTGCAGGGGGGGGGCGACCCTCCCCACCCCCAAAAAACAGAAAATGTGGGAAAAAGAACTCATCAGTGCCAATGGGGGGAGGGGCACCCCGGCATGGGGGGGTGATTTTGGGACACCCCACCCCCCGCCCCCTTAAAAGAGGGTGTCCCCCTAAGAGGACTGGTGAAAGGGGTGCGAGGGACCCCCCGGCCCCGGTGTCCACCCCAAAGGCTGCACTGCACTTGCTGGACTGGGTGTCCCCCCCAGGTTGGGGGTCCCTCCAAAGCTACCCCGGTTTCGGGGGGTTTGGCGTCCTTGTTGTTCCCCCCCACCCCGTGTGTCGTCCCCCCCCCTCCATGGAAATCACTCAGGACTTTGGGGAGCCCCCCTAAAATTGGTGTCACCTCACCTCGTGGTCCCTGATGGCGTCGTCCGTCCCCCCCGTGAACTGCTGTGTCCCCCCCTCGTGGGCTCCCCACACCCCCCCAAGCAATAACTGGAGCCGCCGGACGCGCCGATGGCAGAGGACGACGGCGGAGGTAGGGCCCTGCCCGGGTGTCCCCCCTGTCCCCCTGTGGTGGCAGCGTCACCCCAAGATGGGGGGAGAAGGGGGGAAACCGGGCCCACTAGGAGTTCAGGCTGCGTTTCCATGGTAACGGGACTAGGCCTGAGCTCTACTGTGAATCCAGGCTGCGTTTCCATGGTAACGGGACTAGGCCTGGCTCTTCACTGCAATGGCAGGCTGCGTTTCCATGGTAACAGGACTAGGTCTCAGCTCTACTGTGAATCCAGGCTGCATTTCCATGGTAACGAGACTAGGCCTGAGCTCTACTGTGAATCCAGGCTGTGTTTCCATGGTAATGAGACTAGGCCTGAGCTCTACTGCAAAGGCAGGCTGCATTTCCATGGTAATGGGACTAGGCCTGAGCGCTTCATTGCAATGGCAGGCTACGTTTCCATGGTAACGGGACTAGGCCTCAGCTCTACTGTGAATCCAGGCTGTGTTTCCATGGTAATGGGATTAGGCCTGGCTCTTCACTGCAATGGCAGGCTGCGTTTCCATGGTAACGGGACTAGGCCTAAACTCTACTGCGAGGCCTGTCTGCATTTCCATGGTAACAGGATTAGGCCTGAGCTCTGCCGCGAGGCCAGGCTGTGTTTCCATAGTAATGGGACTGGGCCTGAGCTCTGCTGTTAGTCCAGGCTTTGTTTCCATGGTAACAGGACTAGGCTAAAGCCACCCTGCATTTCCATGGTAACAGGACTAGGCCTGAGTCCTTACTGCAAGAGCAGGCTGTGTTTCCATGGTAACAAGATCAAGCCAGAGTCCTCACTACAGTCCCAGGCTGTGTTTCCATGGTAACTGGACTAGGCCTGAGCAGTATTCTGACATCAGGCCGTGTTTCCATGGTAACAGAGCTAGGCTAGGTARTGCTGCAAGGCCAGGCTACATTTCCCTGATAACAGGGCAGGGCCTYAACCTTCACAGTGAGATCAGGCTGTTTCCATGGTAACAGGATTAGGTCAAGCCCTACTGTGAGTATGACTGGGACGCTCACGACAGCGAGAGGGGCGAGGCTGCTGATTTGCCCAATGGTAACAGGACTAGGCCTGAGCCGTCTAACCGAGAGAGGCCCAGGCTCGTGGTATTTCCATGTGTTAATGGGAAACCTAGGCCTGAGCTCTCACTTGCATAGGACAGGAACTGAGCGCGTTTCCATGGTAAAGCGAGGACTAGGGCCTGAGCACTCATGTACAAGGCCGAGATTGGTGTTTAGCCATGGTACGGAGCTGCAAGGCTGAGTTCCTCCTTTGAGCTCAGGCGGTGTTTTCCATGGTAACAGGAGCAAGGCCTGAGCTCCCTACACTGCAAGGCAAGCTGGGTGTTTCGCATGGTAACCGGGACTTAGGCCTGACAACTCACTGGCAAAGGCCAGGCTGTGTTTTTCCATGGTCCACAGGAGCAGGCCTGAGCTTCTCTGTGCAAAGGCTGGTTTTTCATGGTAAGAGGACTTAGGCAGAGCCCCCAAACTCAGGCCTCGCCCCTTTTGGGGGGGCCGGGACCACCCCAAACGTTGTTCTCACCCCCCGGGGGGGTCCCTGGGGGCGGCAGTTGGGGGGTGGGGAATACCCCCGACCGACCGAGGCAGTCTGCCATGTCGCATGCCGCGGTATTTAGTTGTAATACTGCAAAAAACACCATATCCTGAATCAACCCAAACCTGCCCTCCCCTTCCCCCGCAAGGGGGGTCCCCATTTATCAGGGTCCCCCCCCCTCCCCCCAACCCCCCCTCATCCTCCCGATCGCACCCTCCCCCATGCTGCCTGTGTGTATGTCTATATAGCAAGAGTGACTTCATTATGCAGAAAATTGTAGGATGTCGAATGCTTGAAGAATGCATAATTTGACATCACACTGGACCGCATAGATACAAACACAATATATAAAGCACACCCCCAACAGCTTCGCTGAACCATGATATATGAAGCGAAGAGGCGAACCACCCCATAATCAATCATAAGCTACAAGTGTGCATTGGATATTAAGATAGAGGGAGGTGTAGGTTCCGATACACACCGGTCGTCCTTCTGTTTATATGTGGACGTGAGTGTCAATAGCTCCTCTACCCATATTATTAATATCTTAAGTCTCTAATTAATATAATAATACTAACAGGTATCTGGTTTTTAAGCCATCCAGGTTGATTTCTCAAGTGAGCAGAGCAGGGTCGATGATATGAGATCGACATTGATTCCGCACAGACTCTCTTCTAGGCAAAAGCTTACTTCTTCGTGGATTTGTGCATAAATCATTCCGTCTGACCTGCACTCGTCCAACCATATAGTAACTCCGGGGATCTGTGGTTTATGTTCTTTAATCGCTGGGGGGGCCGAGCGAGCCCTCCCAGCGCGATGATGCTTGTAGATTGGGAGCAGCGCGAGAGGGGCATACGTGAATCTCGCGAGGTATAAGAAGCGTAGAAAGGGGACGCGTCGCTCTAGACCAAACGGGGGGCCTCCCACGGTGGACAGGTGGAGGGAGGGGTCGGGGGGTTCTCACAGGGTCGGGGCAGGGTGCGGGGGGGGAGAGTAGAGGGAGAGTACAGAAGACAAATTTGTTTCAGTGTGTCATCTCAGAGAGGCGGTAGTGAGAATCATGGCCGTCGATATATTTGAGAGTGCAACAGTGATCCAAAATAAAAAAGAAACTAGAAAGACAAATTAAAAATAAATAATATATATGTGTGTGTATGGCAGGCGTTAAAATTGGGGGAGAGGGGCTTATGGGGGTGGAAAGGATGGGTATCCGCCAGATAGCGAGATGAGTGAAAGAGCAAATCTCAGAGCGGATGAGATCCACACAGCATCCCGGTCGTCCTCTCCAGTTGCATATGTCTTATTGGTGTGTGCGAAGCTTCCCTCTCTGATTTCCTTACATGCCGCAGCCTGTTCACGCTACTCGTCTTCTCTCAGATACCGACATGTTCTGAGGAAGTTCTCCATGTCTCGGCAACATGTCATCACATCTCTGTGGCACGCTGTTCCTCTCTTAGTGTCGCAATGAGCTTTGATTACACCCGAATAAGTCCAAGGCCAGGACCTACTGTCCTACTTCAATCCATCGTGCCATATAACTTACAACTGAACCAAGTGCAGTCTAAATAGAACTGGGGCAAAAGCTGAAAGCACAGAAGGTTGCACTGCACAAACAGGTTGTGACTTAATCGCTCGTCGGCATGTGTCCCGGTGCGACTAACTCACTGATATGGTGTGAAACTTCTTTCGTAAGTGATAGCCGCTTCTGCATCGCACAGTGTAGCTCTACGGTACTTTTCCCTATCCTGCGGGTCGTGTCATGTGCCATCTCTTATCGTTGCCCGGAACTGGTGTGCCCTTATATCGCTATGTGGCATCCCCCGTAGTTGATCGATGCACATACGGTTCGGCACCAAGTTGTCGCCCTCTGTGTCCTTCTGGTCTCTCCGTATGTTCTCATACTGCTCTTTGTCGCCTCCCTGGTGTCCGCGCCATCCAGACATTTAGTGTGACCGCCGGACGCTGCGCCATTCTGAGCCCACGTCTAAGATGCGCATCTCTGGGTCACACAGAGATAGCTCATCATCACGACTCTGCACACTGATAGACTCTCAAGCTATGGTCAGAATAGAGTGTACCATATATCCGCTGACTATCCGCTGTGTGACACTCAACACTGCTCTCTGTCGCTACCGCAGTGTGCTCCACCAAGTAGATAGAGCTCACTCGCTCCTTGTAACGCATATCACGCCTCTGTGCTCGCCATTCGCTCAGTTTGTCGCCCAGGAAACAGAGCCTTGCTCGTTGGACTGAAGGATGATTTTAGCGTGGATATGCCAGCGCAGGCAAATTAGAAATTGAGAAGCTCCTGTTTTATATTGGTTATTGGAGCCATGAGGCACTGTGGCTACAGGGGTCTGAGAACAGGGACAATTGTGGGGGGGATCGTGCACTGGGGACACGGCAGAGGCTTGCCTCCGTCAGCGGACACCATCTGGCGCATACTTCGCATAGAGGAGGTGAGTAAAAACAGGCGCTGGACTAGCTTCGTGAGCTGGTCATGTCGCATACCCGCGCGGAACACGATTCGATGTGGGGCGAAACAAGGGGACGGAGTATAGGGAAGGGAAGTTGTTTATAAATGGGACAGGAAATAATCATGTGACATGCAATCGCTGTCTGCAAGCATCATTAGCAGCTCAGGCGTAGAGCACATCTAGTGGGCGCGTTCATCTGCGTGTGTGTTGTGGAGTGTGACCCATGGTGGGGGACAGGGTCATAGTTCGGAGAGCTAGGGGGAGCTGTAGCATGGTGGAAGCAACTTGTGAGAGAGGCATCGCGGGGTTATCATTATACCTTCCTGGGAGGGTATGACAGATGCGGCGTACCAAGTGGTGGGGAAAGCTCGGGGCTAAAATTTGGAGACAATCGGCTGCGTGGGACAGTTGTAAGACTATATCAGCAGTATTGAGATGTGTAGTGCGAGTGGTCTCGACCATATGGTGGACTATCCCATACTTTTAAGAGAGCGAGGGACAGGGACATTCGTCTGTTGTGGGGAAAACACAAGTGGAGGGTGTGGACTTGCAGGTTTGATCAAATTGGTGAGAGGGACGCGTGCGGCGAGGAAGAGCGACGATGCGCAAGAGCGAGACAACAAGCTGCAAGGTGTGTATAAAGAACGACGGGAATCTAAGTGGTGGAGTTCTAACAGGCGGTGGTTGACTGTGGGATGGATGGAGCTTGGGCACATGCTCGCGGACGAGGGCTGAGCAGGGTGCACTGGCAAAGCACGACTTGGCATGAAAGCAGAAGAGCACGAAACATTGTGATGTGGGAGTGGCAGTTGATCACTCGGTGGGATATTTCAGGGACATGGGGGGACAGGGGTGTGACAAGGGCAATGTGGGGGTGGCAGGACATTGTGGGGACCAAGGGACATGGGGACACTCAGCAGGGCCACGTGGGGGTGGCAAGGGACATCAGAGGGTGAAGAGGGGAACGTGGGGGTGGCAGGGTGGGGGGACACGGGATGGTGACAGGGACAGGGTGGGGGAGGGGCCGCGGGGTGGCCGTCGTCAACAGTCGCGTGTGGCGATGTAAGGTGTCACTGATCGTCACGTCACTCACAGTTTGGTCTCCCCCCTCCCCCCCCAATTTATTAATTATTAATTCATTAATTAAAACCACTCTGGTGCAGCAGCCAGCCAGTGGGGCAGAGGGGAGGCGTAGTCGCGCCTACCCTGGGACCGCGGGACAACACGTCAAAAATGGAGTAGATCCCTCATACTGACCCCCAGTGGCAAACATCAGTGGAGGGGAACAAAGAACACAAACATCATCAGCCAGAGGCAAGGACATTCTTCTGTCCCCTGTTCACCCTGCAGAACTGCAGGTAGGAACTGGGAAAGCTGAGGCTAGCCCGCATACCTGGCCTTGTCGCGCGCTCACGCTCGAGAGATCATACCCGGGGCGGGCACCTGTGGTGCGCTCTGGGGAATGAGGGGCGGTACTCGTGTAGCTGACCCCTTGCACTTGTAGGTGTCCACAAATCTGGGGGTGGCAGTTGGTGGGGGTGTCATATGTGCAACATAAAACAACCAGTTTTGCACTTCCTGCTTTGTTTTTCAAAATCCCAGTTCATTTCCAGGCTTGGCTCCCTTGCTTCTCTGGAGGAAGGATTTGGTGTCTTGGGTACCCACTTGCTCAACAGATTCAACCTGTCTCAAACGTGTTGACAAGAAGAAGGTTCAGTGGCTGGCGGCTGACATTGGAGCCTTGGCAAGATTTGCTCCTTGGGGGATGACAAACTGCCCCCTCAAAATGTACACATGCCCCCATCAAATGATCTGTTCTGAAAAAGCATAACATCCAGAGAAAGTGCGGAGAAAGAAATCCTGTGATTTAAGCTACATTTCTTAGACTGTGACTTTTCAGCATGATCTTTATGCACATCTGCCATAAGTCAACAGCACTCTAGCATGGATCATTTTCCTCTAATGTCCTCAAAATGTGTTTTGCTTTGTTCTCACTTGATAACCTAATGAAAATCACATTAACTGGTCTTCTATCCTGGAGAAGCCATGACATGAAATACAACAGTGGATTGCAGGGATGGACTTTGTAAACATACCCCAGTTTTCTACTGAGACCAGCAATAAGTTCTGTTGTTGTTCTCTTTCTCAGCTAGGGGTTGAAACACTTTTCTGCAACTACTAGACTCCCTGCTATCTCCCTCAGAGATTCAGAGTTTAAATGAAAGCCTTAGAAATATAGATCCAAACACAATACTATTTGCCAGGGATCAGAGAAGCAATAGAAACCCATTTTAACATAACGTTCTCTAGCTTCAGAGAGTGAAATCCAGTCCTGGTGAAGGTCGTTCTACACCTGTGTGTATCATTTAAGTCCTCTTAGGACTTGTAACTGTTCACAGAGGATGCACTTTTGGAAATGTTTCTCCCTGACAGAAGGATCTGTGTTTTTCAAGAACAAATAGGAGATGCTGCACTTTTTAACAATTCCCTAGAACATGAATAACCAGGGAAGAGAGACTCACTGCTATAGCGTCACTGAGTTGGGCACCAGGTAAAGAGAAATCTGTCATTTCGTGTGCTAATATCTGCTCCTGCAGGAATCCAAGGATGTCTACAGATCACAGCACTGAAGAAGAATGGCAGCAGAGATTATGTAGGTAGAGACACCCACCGAAGGATGAAAATTCCCACAATCAAATTCCCCTCAGCTTCCCCTGCAGATCTGATTATTTACCTCATTACCCATCTTCAGCAGAGCTGGTGATACCCAGAGACAGAACTGTGCTCCTTCTCTGAAGGATATCAAGGGCTTTTCTTGTTTTGATTGCAAGGATATACAAGATCAGCCTCAGGTCAACTCCAACATGGCATATGGAGGCACCCAGGGGAAAACCAGAGCACAGAGTCAGGGTGCAATCAGGGGAGGTCTGCACTTACAACAGCAAAGAAAGCTCTCAACATGAATTCAGTTAATGTCAAAAAGAAATCTGCTAACATCGCCTCCAAAAGACACACTGGAACATAAAACCCCTTCTCTTAGCCAGCAAACCTCCAACCCTGCAAACCCCTGCATGGTGTGAGCTCTCTGTCTCGGTCTTGTTCCAACCAGCAGTTCTGCATCAAAGCTGACTCCTCCAGATGCTGAAAAAGTTCAGGGTGTAAATGGGAAAACAGACTGGGGATGATTTCGCTACTGCCATGGGACATTTCAGCGTGGCCACAGCTCCTCTTCAATCAACGGCATATCTTTCAGCAAGTTTGGACCAAGGTGAGCCATGATTAGAGCTTCAAAGCTTTCATATTTGCTTTTTTTCTGGAGGAGAGTGTGCAGGACAGTGTTCTGTGCTGACTGGAATAGTTTGGCACTGTGGTAGCAAGGTGCAGGAAGATCCAAAACCCTGGCTGCTTGTTAAATATGCGTGAGTCCAACTGCTGCTGTGCAAACTCTTCCAAACGAGCTGCACAGTTTGCCCTTGGTTTGTTTTCACTGGGCAAAGGTAAGTCTGAAAAACTTTTTTTTTTGTTCACTCTTTCAGGATTATCAACATGCCAGAGATGTTGGTCTCCGTAATAATGGCCTACAGACAAACATCGAGATAGCTGTTGTCATGTTTGGCTAGTTTTATTAATGGTTTACAACTCCAAATTAGTTTCTTGCGTCTTTTTGTTCTAGCGTGCCTATTCTCACAGAAACGAAATATACTAGAGATGTCTGCCAATAGACTTTTCTTGATAAGGAAAGGTGTGAACTGACTGGGTGTGCTGCAGATATTGGGATAATTAGCCAGACTTGATAACCCTCAAGCGATTGGGGAATTTTTTCATTCTCTGCAGATATTTAACATTCTTCATACTTGCTATATAAATTACACATCTCTCCAGTTACAGCGCTTTTTCTTCTAGCTCTACAGAAAAAAAAAAAATAGAGGAAGGTTGTCGAATGCCGAGGTTCATATTGATTTATTTAAATGTTCTGTAGGCTACAAAAATGACAGTCTGGCTGCAGCTCTAGGGTCATATGGGCAGCTCTCTGTGCTCTCCGTGACATAGCACCTCACCTGAATCTCTTCCAACTCCTCAGAGGTCGTCTACTTTGAGACTTTAGTTCAGCCAATGCCAGTCCACCAGAATTTGCCATTGCCTCAGCAGGATGGCAGTGGGCAGCAGGCACACAACAAAATTGGGGATCATTTGTGGTTGCCTGCAGCTCTTCCTTAGGTTTCCAAGTCATATTTCCAGTGGTTTTTTTCCCTAAATTGCCTTACTGTCTCATTACTCACACTTCTTATTATCCATAAATAAGGAATAAAAATGAATCTCCAGACTCACAATCAAAGAAATTTACTTTCTCCTGAGCAGGCAAAGGCAGGACAGAGGGAGGGTCACCAGCTGATGCTGTTCTGAAAGGTGTGTGCAGCTTTTGCCTATATTTTGGAGAATAAATGCATAATAACAGGAAGGCTGACGCCACAGGGTGTTCAGCTGCAATTTGTGGTAGAATGTCAAGGGCTGATCTTTAAAAATGGTAGGATCTGTTGCAACATTAGGGGTTCACACAACAGGTTTTTCTTTCTCAGCAATTCTCTACTTCAAAAAATAGGAGGGCTAAACTCTGTATTGTCCTAATAGTCAAAGAAATAATGATTGCAACTCTTACTTATAAATAAACTATAAAGTGTTTCAAAGCTGAGCTTCAAACCTCATTTTTTTTTCCCCTAATGAAAACTGGTATCTGAGAGGCAAAATAAAAGTCTTGCCCTTAGAGACATAATTTAATAGCAGGAATTAATTAATTTCATCTTCACATCAATGCTCTTGTTTTTAATTTACACTGTCGCCCCATCCTGCAGCCACTGGAGCATCTGCAAAGTCCTGCAAGAGCCTTGGCTGGGGCCAAAGGGGAGGCTTGGTGAAGGTGGCAGATGGCAGATAATGGAGCTTGACCGACACGCTTCAAGCTACTCTGCCAGTGCAGGAGTGCTTTACCTCAGACAAGCGTGGTGCTTTGGCGGCCAGGCAAAGCAGGAATGAGCTATAGCTGCTCAACCAGCGCCGCACGGCAAATAGGGTGGCCATTTGGGCCCCTTTGTAAGCAATAATGAGATAATGCCCCATTAAACAGACTGTAGTATTGAGATACCCTAAAAAAACGAATTGTTCTTCATACTGGGTTGATCGAGTTTGCACAGTCATGAACCATGGGCCCAGATGGTTGGCTGAGGAGCTGGAACACGTTGTGGCTGCAGCATCTGAAGGATCAAGGCCAGGCTGGATGGGACCGCGTTTGGAACAACCTGGGATAGGTGGAAGGTGTCCCCTTGATGGGAGGGGGGGTGGAATGAGATGAGCTTTAAGTCCTCTCAAAACCCAGCATTCCATATTCTAACAGCTCATTATATGGGTTGACTGATGGTGGTTGCCTTCATTGAAATTCCTCACTGGCTCCAGGTACTTCAATAAATGCACCGCAGAATGGCATCACTCAAAACCAAATACCAGAATACAAAGGACGGTTTGACATGACCTAAAACTTGTTAAATCTTAGCGTACAGCCCTGCTGAGCCCCTGAAAATATAATTCCTGCCTAAAGAAAGGGTCATGAAGCACTGTCGGAAGACACTCCATCAGCAGCCCCATTGAAAATCAAATTGATCTTTCCTTATCCCCATGAATTACCTATGTAAATAACGTGCTAATGACCTGGTCATCCTATTCTTTCATTCTACTTCATCAAGCAACAATGAAAACAATGCAAGCACGTTGATAGGAAAGCCTGTCTCATCTGAACTTTCATAAGAGGGGATGATCTGCCAAAGCTCTGATTCTTGGACTTGTATCCTTCCTGGACACAAAATGGTAGAGAAGAAGAATATAAGTTAAGCTTTGCAATTTTTTTTTCTGACAGAAGAAGGAATAGTATCACTTAGCAGAGCCTACTAGAAGCTTAGTTTTTCAAAGTAGTGATTTAATGTGCGTTGTCATCAAGATCCTCAAAACTCTTCTTGAACTTTACTTTCCAAGTGTCAGGTGGGAGGCCTGCTCAGCTGTTACTAACAGTAAACAGGTCAGTCGACGCTAGAAGCCTTCTTAACTTATTACAATTATCTGTGGTAGGTGAAGTCAGTCAACTGTCACACACACACGGCTCGCGCGCTCGAAGGCTTATGCGCACACAAACGTCAAGCAAGGAGTATAACTTCAGACATATACTTCACGCCTCCATACTGCTGGTTAAAATTAGCTACCATTAGCCAACTTCTGAGGACTGAACCAGCCCTCGCGGGTGTGTCCCTGTCCAGCTGTAGCCCTGATATGCGCGACTCAGGTTCTCATGACGTAGCAGGTTTTGTTCTGGCAATAATTCTCTCACAGCTCAGCAAGCCTGGCGAAGCGGCAAGGCTACAGCCACGTTTTTATGAGCAGCAATAATCCGAGTTTATTTCACACCACAGCCATAACCATTTTCCAGAATCCAGGCAACGTACGCAGGCACGCTGAGACACCAGCAAGCTGTCCCAGCTCCACTTGACCCCTGAAAAGGAGGCACGGAACATGCTTACTCCCAGCAGGCATTAATGCAGGTTATTAACCTAAATGCTCAGCAAGGGCACGGAGAATTGAGAAGTGGT
>NDFG01000124.1:254412-266062 GCA_002167245.1 Sporophila hypoxantha | reverse complement strand
AAAGGAGATTTTGGGCAGATTGGGGTTTTTTTGGGAGATTTTTGTTTTGGGAATTTTTAGGAGCACTTTTGGGGAGGAATTCTGGGAATTTTTTTAGGAATTTTTTGGGTTTTTTTTTCAGGTTTTTTTTTCAGGATTTTTGAGAAAGGAACCGGGATTTATTGGGGGGATTTTTTTGGGTTTTTTTTTCAAGGATTTTTTGTGGTTTTTTGAGGAGAGAACCCGGGTTTATTGGGGTTTTTTTGAGGAGGAATCCAGGATTTTATTGGGGTAAATCCCACTATTTCTTCTGGGTTTTTTTGGGTGGAAATCCCCGCATATTTTGGGGGGATTTTGGGGTTTTTTGGGGGATTTTTTAGGGCATTTTGGGGAGGATTGCGCTGGGATTTACTGGGGTGGGATTTGGGGGAATTTTGGGAGGGAATTCTAGGGAATTTCTGGCAGGGTTTCTTTGCGTATTTTTGGTTCTGGGTGTTTTTTTTTAAGGGCATTTTGGGAGCAGTCCCAGGATGTTTTTGAGGAGGCAGTACTGGGATTTTTGGCGTTTTTTTTCAAGGTTTTTTTGGGGTTTTATCAGGATTTTTTGGTGTTTTTTTAGGATGGGATCCCAGGATTTTTGGAGGATTTTTTGCAAAGAGGGCTCCAGAAATTTTTTGGGTTTTTGGGCGGAATTTTGAGGAGAATCTGGGGATATTTTTTGGGATTTTTTGCAGTGAGCAGTCCTGGGATTATTTTTCTGGGTAGAATCCTGGATTTTTTTTGGTTTTTTGGGGTTTTTTTTGGGGAGGGTTTCTTGGGAGTAGGTCAACAATTTTTTGGGGTTGTTTTTTGAAGTTTTTTTAGGGAATTTGAGGATGAGTCCCCGAGAATTTTGGGGATTTTTTCAGGGTAGAATTTGCTATTCTTTCTGGGTTTTTTGGGGAGAATCCCGATAATTTTGGGGCTTTTTGGGAGATTTGGGGTTTTTTGGGGGGATTTGTTTAGGGCATTCATGGCCTTCTCCTGGATTTTTTTTTGGAGAGGAACACGCAGCAATTTCTGGGATTTTTTTCCAGGATTTTCGGGTTTTTTTGGGGGGGATTTTTTGATTTTTTGAGGAGGAATCCTGATCTTTTCCATGGGTGGAACCCCGGGATTTTGGGGGATTTTTTAGGGGCATTTTTGGGGTTTTTTTTGGGGTCGGATCCCTGGGAGATTTTTTTTGTTTTTGGTTTTTTTTGGGCAGAGTTTTGGTGTGAGATCTGGAATTTTTCAGATTTTTTGGGGGGGATTTTTTTTTGGGTTTTTTTGAGGAGGAAATCCCAGGATTTTTTCGGGGTTTTTTGAGGAAGGGAATGCCAGATTTTTTTGGGGTAGAATCCCTGCTATTTTGAGGGGATTTTTTTGGATTTTGTGGGGGTTTTTTTGTGTGTTTTGACCACCCTTGAATGCGCTCTCCCTTGCTGAGGCTGATGAGCTCGCCCTCGCCTGCGCCTGTAAGGGTCCTCACATGCCAGGAAAGGGCGGCGGATGTGGGAGATTTTGGGGTTTTTTGGGGGATTTGGGGTTTTTGGGAGGTTTTTTTGGGTTTTTTTGTGTGTTTTGACCCACCCTTTGATGCGCTCCTCCCTTGCTGAGGCGAGCTCGCCCTCGCCCCTGGGCCTGGTAGGGTCCTCAACAGCCAGGACGTCCTCCCGGGCACGGCCGAGTAAATTTTTTTCCTCTTCACCCCCGGGACCCCAAAGTTGCCTGGGGTCCCCCCCGGGCCGGGTCCTCGGCTGAGGCCGCTGGAGGCTGGGGGGGGACAAAGAGGGACAGCGGTGAGACCCCCGGGAAGGTGCAAAAATTGGGGTTTCCCGAGTCCCAAATTGGGGTCCTGGAGACCCAAAATGGGTCTGGGGCTCCCAAATTTGGGTCCTGGATTAAGAGACCCCACCTTCAAAACCCCCAAAACCGCCTGAAACCCCCCCAAAAATCTCCCTCAGGTACCCTGGGCCTGCCCCGGGGCTGCCCTCCGGGGCTCCTCCGGGTTGCCTTTTCCAGGGGCCCCAGCCCCTCAAATCCACTCCGGAACCCCCAAACATCCCCCGCCAAATCCATCTGGACCCCCCTAAATCACTCTGGACGCCGCCCCCAATACCTCCCCAGATCCCCTCAGGTACCTGGGCCTGCCCCGGGGCTGCCCTCAGCGGCTCCTTCCGGGTGCCTTTACCAAGGAGTCCCAGCCCCTCAAATCCACTCTGGACACCCCAAAATCCCCCAAATCCTCCCAGATCCCCTCAGGTACCTGGGCCTGCCCAGGGCCTTCCTCCGGGTGGCCTCCCGGGACGGGGACCGAGCCCCGAGCCCCCCAAATTCCCCTCAGAACCCCACCATAACCCACCCAAAATCCTCCCTCAGGTACCTGGGCCTGCCCCAGGGGCTCCTCCGGGTGCCTCCCCGGGACGGGGACTGAGCCCCCGAGCGCCCCCAAATCCCTCAGAACCCCCCAAACCCCCCCAAATACCCTCAAGAAACCCCCAAACCCCCCAAATCCCCTCAGACCCCAAACTCCCCCCCAAATCCCACTCAAACCCCCAAACTCCCCCTAAATCCACTCTGGACCCCGCAAACCTCCCCAAATCCCCCCCAGGTACCTGGGCCTGTCCGGGGCTGCCTCCGCGCTCCTCCGGGTGCCTCCCGCGGGACAGGGACCAGAGCCCGAGCCCCCGCAAATCCCCTCAGAACCCCAAACCCCCCCCAAATCCCACTTTGGACACCCCCTAAAATCCACTGCTGGACGCCCCCCCAAAACCTCCCCAGATCCCCCTCAGGTACCTGGGGCCTGCCCGGCTGCCTCCGCGGCTTCCGCTGGGCGCCTTTTCGCAGGAGTGCCAGCCCCTCAAATCTACTCTGGACACCCCAAAATCCCCCCAAAATCCTCCCCAGATCCCCCTCAAGGTACCTGGGCCTGCCCCCGGGCTGCTCTGCGCCTCCTCCGGGTGCCTCCCGGGAACGGGGACCGAGCCCGAGCCCCCAAAATCCCTCAGAACCCACACCAAAACCCCCCCAAAATCCCTCAGGTACCTGGGCCTGCCCCGGGGCTGCTCCGCGGCTCCTCCGGTGCCTCCCGCGGGACGGGGATCGAACCCAAGCCCCAATCACCTCAAGAACCCCCCAAACCCCCCCTAAACCCCGCAAAAATCCCCATTAAAAAAAAAAATCCCATTCCCACATCTCTCCAAAATCCCCCTCAGGTACCATGGGCGCTGCCGCCGGGCTGCCTCCGCGCTCCTCTTGGGTGCCCTTTAACCAGGGGTCCGCAGCCCCTCAAAATCTACTCGGGACACCCCAAAAATTCGCCCGCAAATCCTCCCCAAATCCCCCTTCAGGTACCTGGGCCCTGCGCCAGGGCTCCTCCGGGTGCCTGCCCCGGGACGGGGACCGAGCCGAGCCCCCCAAAAATCCCTCAGAACCCCACAAACCCCCAAAATCCCCTCAGGTACCTGGGCCTGCCCCCGGGGTTCCTCCGGGAGCCTCCCTGTGACGGGACTGAGCCCGAGCGCTCCCAAAATCCCCTCAGAACCCCACCAAAACCCCCCAAAATCCCCCTCAGCAGTACCTGGGCCTGCCCCGGGGCTGCCTCCGCATGCCTCCTCCGGGTGCCTTTACCAGGATCCCAGCCCCTCAACATCCATCTGGACACCCAAAATCCCCGCCAAATCCTCCCCAGATTCCACCCTCAGGTACCGGGCCTGCCCCAGGGCTCCTCCGGGTGCCTCCCCGGGACCGGGGACCCCGAGCCCGATGCCCCAAATCCCCTCAGCCCCCAGCCACCCCCCCCAAATCCCCCTCAGGTACCTGGGGCCCTGCCCCGGGGCTGCCGCGCCGCGGCTCCCTCCGGGTGCCTCCGCGGTGACCGGGGACCGAGCCCGAGCCGCCCAAATCCCCCCCAAAATCCCTCAGAATCCCCCCAAAAATCCCGCCCAAATCCCCAAAACCCCCTCAGGTACCTGGGCCTGCCCGCGGCTGTCCTCCGGGCGCCTCCGCGGGACGGGGACTGAGCCCGAGCCTCAATGCCCCCCCAAATCCCCTCAAGAATCCCCCCCCAACATCCGCCCCAAATCCAAAATCGCCCCTCAGCCGTACTGGGCCTGCCCCGGGGCTGCCTCCGCGGCTCCTCCGGGTGCCTTCCCCCGGGACGGGACGCGGGCCCGAGCCCCTCGTGGGGAGCTGGAGCTGCGCAGGGTGCCCGAGGGCGGGCGCGGGCGCCGCGGCGCTCGCGGGCGGGCCCCCTCAGCACCCACTCGGGCATGCGCCCCGCCGGCAGTGTCCGCTGTTGGCCCGCAGGAGGCGCTGCGGAGGCAGGAGCGGCCCGCGGAGCGGCTCGCGGCGGCGCCCGGCGAACTGCGGGCTCTCCCTGGAAACGGAACTGCGGGAGAAATTGGGGTAAATTCAGGGATTTTGGGGGATTGTTGGGGAAATTTAGGGGATTTTGGGGAACTGCGGGCTCTCCTGGAACGGAACTGCGGGAGAAATTGGGAAATTTGGGGTAATATTCAGGGGATTTTTGGGGGTTTTGGGAACCCGGGGGCTCTCCTTGGAACGGAACTGCGGGCGGAAATTGGGGAAATTTGGGGGAAATTTGGGATTTGGTGGAAATTTGGGGGTTTTGGGAACTGGGGGCTCTCCTGGAACGTTGAACTGCGGGGCGGAATTTGGGGGAAAATTTTGGGGGAAAATTCAGGGGATTTTTGGGGTATTTTGGGGGGTTTGGGAACTGCGGGCTCTCCTGAACGGAACTGCGGGGGGAATTTGGGGAAATTTGGGGATTTTTGGGGGGAGAATTTGGGGATTTTGGGGTGTTTTGGGGAGGGGTTTGGGAACTGGGGGGCTCTTCCTGGAACGGAACTGCGGGCCGGGATTATGGGGAAATTTTGGGGATTTTGGGGGGAAATTTGGGGTAATTTTTGGGGGGAAAATTTAGGGGAATTTGGGGGAATTTTGGGGGGAAATTTAGGGGATTTTTGGGGAACTGGGGGCTCTCCTGAACGGAAACTGCGGGGGGAATTTGGGGATTTTGGGGGGAAATTCTGGGGGGTTTTGGGGGATTTTGGGAACTGCGGGCTCTCCTGGAAGGGAACTGGGGGGGATTTGGGGGTGTTTGGGGGGAAATTTGGGTGAAGGAAGCACCGGACCCCCCAAATTCCTCCCATCCCCAATGTCCCCAAAGCCCCCCAGTGTCCCTGGTGTCCCCCATGATGTCCCCAATGTCCCCAATCCCCCAGATGTCCCCAATGTCCCCATTATAGCAAACCTCCCCAATTCCCCGATGATGTCCCCAATGTCCCCAGTGTCCCCAATATCCCCAATCCCTCCAATCCCCCCAATGTCCCCAAAGCCCCCAATGTCCCCGCTGTCCCCAGTGTCCCCCCGGTGACCCCAATGTCCCCAAAGCCCCCAGTGATGTCCCCAGTGTCCCCTCGGTGTCCCCAGTGTCCCCAATGTCCCCAATGTCCCCAATGTCCCCAGTGTCCCCCCAGTGTCCCCTCGGTGTCCCCAAAGCCCCCAGTGTCCCCCCAGGGTCCCCAGTGTCCCCCCGGTGACCCCAATGTCCCCCATTATCCCCAGTGTCCCCATGTCCCCAATCCCCCCAATCCCCCCAGTGTGCCCAATGTACCCGGTGTCCCCAGTGTCCCCGGTGTCCCCAATGTCCCCGGTGTCCCCAGTGCCCCCAGTGTCCCCAGTGTCCCCCCGGTGTCCCCAGTGTCCCCAGTGTCCCCGGTGTCCCCAGTGATGTCCCCAATGTCCCCAATGTCCCCCATGTCCCCAATCCCTCCAATCCCCCCAATGTCTCAAGTGTCCCCAGTGTAACCAATGTCCCCAATGTCCCCAGTGTCCCCAATCCCCCCAATGTACCCAGTGTCCCCAGTGTCCCCAATGTCCCCAGTGTCCCCAGTGTCCCCGCTGTCCCCCCAGTGTCCCCAATGTCCCCCCGCTGTCCCCGCTGTCCCCAGGGCTCACCCACGTCGCTGTCCCGGTGGTTCTTGATGAGCTCCCCCAGCTCGAAGTTCCCGGCGATGACGGCCACCTGCCAGGGGACAGAGAGGGGACAGCGGGGACAGGAGGGGACAGAGAGGGGACAGCGGGGACAGAAGGGGACATTGGGGACAGTGGGGACAGAAGGGGACAGTGGGGACAGCAGGGGACAGTGGGGACATTGGGGACAGGGAGGGGACAGCAGGGGACAGCGGGGACAGGAGGGGACAGGAGGGGACATTGGGGACATTGGGGACAGGAGGGGACAGAGAGGGGACAGTGGGGACATTGGGGACAGTGGGGACAGCGGGGACAGAGACAGAGATAGAGGGGACAGTGGGGACAGCGGGGACAGAGACAGAGATAGAGGGGACAGTGGGGACAGGAGGGGACAGCGGGGACAGGGAGGGGACAGCGGGGACAGAGAGGGGACAGGGAGGGAACAGCGGGGACAGTGGGGACATTGGGGACAGAGACAGAGATAGAGGGGACAGCGGGGACAGGAGGGGACAGCGGGGACAGGAGGGGACAGGAGGGACAGTGGGGACGGGGGGGGACGAGAGGGGACATTGGGGACAGAGACAGGGATAGCAGGGACAGGAGGGACTTGGGGCAAGAGGAGAGGGAACAAGAGGGACAGGGAATGCGTGATATAATATAAGTTGGTGATCAAAGGGACAAGAGTGGGACACTCACATGGGGGGTCACCCCTCCAGCAGTGTCCCCATGTCCTGTGTCCCATTGGATGTCCCCAATGTCCCCATATGTCCCCATGTCCCCAATGTCCCAGTGATGTCCCCAGTGTCCCCAGTGTGCCCCAGTGGTCCGCCAGTGTCCCCAGTGATTGTCCCGCCAGTGATGTCCCCATGTCCCCCAGGTGATGTCCCACTGTCCCAGTGTCCCAGTGATGTCCCCACGTGATGTCCCACGTCACTGTCCCATGAATGAATTCCCCAGTGTCCCAGTGTCCCAGATGTCACCTGGAACGCGGCGTTCTGCCCGCTTGTTGTTCTTCACCTCCTTGTTGGCCCCTCGGTACAGGAGGATCCGGGCGCACGCTCTCCTGGGGGACACCAAATTACCAAATGTCAGCCAATGTCACTAAATGGTCACCGGCATGTCACCAAATGTCACCGAAATGTCACTGAATGTCACCGAATGTCACCAAATTGTCACCGAATGTCACCTGAGTGTCACCACAATGTCAGCCGAAGTGTCACAAAGTCACCAATGTCACTGGTGTGACACACGTGGCACAAGCGTGGCAACCAAATGTCACCGGTGTGACAACCAACGTGGCACAACGTGGCACCAAATGTCACCGGTGTGACACCAACGTGGCACCGCAACCGTCGGCACCAAATGTCACCCGGTGTGACACCAACGTGGGCAACCAAAACGTGGCACCAAATGTCCACTGGTTGTAGACACCAACGTGGCACCAAACGTGCACCAATGTCACCGGTGTTGACACCAACGTGGCACAATGTGGCACCAAATGTCAACCGAATTCACCAAATGTCACCTAGAAATGTCAACTGGTGTGACACCAACAGTTGGCACACAACATGCACCAATGTGGCACAACGTGGCACCAAAATGTCAATCCACAAATGCACCAACGTGGCACCAAAAGGTCCCGCAATCCCCCAATGTCCCCGTGGCCCCTTCAGTGTCCCCATTAATGTCCCCACATGTCACCGCAGTGTCCCCAATGTCCCCAATGCCCAAGTCACGCAGTGTTCCCCAAGGTCCCAAATGTCCCCAATGTCACCGCAGTGTCCCCAGCTGCCAATGTCCCCAAATGCACCCAATCCCGCCCCAATGTCCCACAGTGTCCCTCAATGTTCCCAATCCCCCCAATGTCCCAACCCGTCATTTGTCACCAAATGTCACCCAATGTCCCCGATGTCCGCCAGTCCCGTGTTCCCAATCCCCCCAGTGTCCCCAATCCCCTGATGTCACCAAATGTCCACCAATGTCCCCAATCCCCCATATCCCCAGTGCCCTCAGTGACCCCATACATGTCCCAATGTCACCGCAGTGTTCCCACAACTGCCAATGTCCTCAATTCCCAATGTCCCCGATCTCCCCAATGTCGCCAAACAATCCCCAATGTCCCCAATGTCCCCAATGTCCCCAGGATGTCCCCAGTGTCCCACCTTGTTTGTAGAGGGCGAGATGTGCAAGCGCGGTGTTGCCGACCGCAGTTCTGTGTCCCCTGTTCCCCAACGTCCCAATGTCCCCGCATGTCCCCATCCCCCTCAATGTCCCCAATTCCCCAAGTGTTCCCAATCCCCCAATGTCCCCAATGTCCCCAGTGTCCCCCAATGTCTCCAACGCCCCCAAGGTGTCCCCGAAAGGTGTCCATGCCGAGTGGTCCCCAATGTCCCCAACGCCCCAGGTGTCCCCAAGGTGTTCCCCCGTGTCCCCACCTTGTTGTAGAGGGCGCAGATGTGCAGCGGTGTGCCAGACGCATTTTGTGTCCCTGTTTCCCAGACGGTCCCCATCCCCGCAATGTCCCAATGCCCCAATGTCCCCAGTGTCCCCAGGGTGTCCCAAGGTGTCCCCGGTGTCCCCACCTTGTTGTAGAGGGCGCAGATGTGCAGCGCGGTGTTGCCGGACGCGTTCTGTGTCCCTCGTGGTCCCCCAACGCCCCCAACGTCTCCGATTCCCCAATGTCCCCAGTGTCCCCAATCCCTCAATGTCCCCAGTGTCCCCAATGTCCCCAAATCCCCCCAGTGTCCCAATGTCCCAATGTCCCCAGTGTCCCCAACGTCCCGATGTCCCCAATGTCCCCAATGTCCCCAAGGTGTCCCCGATGGCCCAGGTTCCCAGTGTCCCCACCTTGTTGTAGAAGGGCGCAGATGTGCAGCGCGGTGTTGCCGGACGCATTCTGTGCGGCCGCCTCGGCGCCGTAGAACAGCAAATGCTCCAAGTGCTGCGAGTGGCCGTGCTGGCACGCCTGGGGACACCACGGGGACATCAGCGGGGACACCGGCGTGTTGGGGCGTTGGGGCTTGGGGACATTGGGGAGATGTGGGGACACCAGGGACACCAGGGACATCAGGGGCGTTGGGGGCATTGGAGGGATGGGTTACATTGGGACATTGTGGACATTGGGGACATGGGACATTGGATTGTTGGGGACTTGGGGAATTGGGGACATTGGGGGACATTGGGACATTGGGGACATTGTGGGCATTGGGGACATTGGGGCACATTGGATTGATTGGGGACTTGGGACAATTGGGAGCATTGGGGGACATTGGGCCATTGGGGACATAGTGGGACATTGGGACAATGGGGGATTGGGGACATTGGGGACAATGGGGGATTGGGGACATTAAGGGCACAGGGACATTGGGGACTTGGGGACATCAGGGGCATTGGGGACATTGGATTGAGAACTTGGGGACATTGTGGGGACATTGGGGACATCAGAGGACATTGTGGGACATTGGGGACATTGGGGACACTGGGGACATTGGGGATGTCGGGGGCGTTGGAGGGATTGGGGACTTGGGGACATTGGGGACAATGGGGACAATGGGGGATTGGGGACATTAAGGGCACCAGGGACATTGGGGACTTTGGGGACATCAGGGGCATTGGGGACATTGGATTGAGAGCTTGGGGACATTGTGGGGACATTGGGGACATCAGGGGCATTGGGGGATTGGGGACATTGGGGCCATTGTGGGGACATTGGGGATGCTGGGGGTATTGGGGACATCGGGGACATCAAGGGGAGTTGGGGACATTGGAGGGACATCGAGGTCGTTGTGGGGAAATTGGGGACATCAAGGACATCAGGGACATTGGGGACATTGGATTGACTGGGGGCTTGGGGACACTGTGGGACTGGAGGGATTGGGGACATCAGAGACATTGGGGACATTGGGGTCATTGGGGACACTGTGGGGACATTGGGGGGATTGGGGACATCGGGGACATTGGGGACATTGGGGGACAGGAATGATGGGGTGACCCAGTGACACGGTGACGTGGCAGAGTGACAGAGTGATGCGGTGACATCTGCCACTGGCACGGTGAGCACAGTGACACGGTGACACGATGACAGGGTGACAGGGTGACAGCAGGATTGGGTGGCACAATGACAAGGTGACACAATGACAAGGTGACACGATGACAGAGTGATGCAGTGACACAGTGACAGCAGGATTGGGTGACACGATGACAAGGTGACACGATGACAGGGTGGTGGGGTGACACGGTGACACAATGACAAGGTGACACGATGACAAGGTGACACGGTGACAGCAGGATTGGGTGACACAGTGACACCACAGTGACAGAAGACAGCGTGACATGGTGGCAGTGTGACAGGGTGGCACTGTCCCTGTCACCTTGGTGTATCTCCTGCAGCCGCTTCTCATCGGCCGTGCCGATGTGACAACAGTGACACAGGGCACAGGGACCAAGGGACACAGTGACACAGTGACAATGTGACACAGTTGACACAGGTGACAATGACAGGGCCCTCACCTGGTGAATCTCCTGCCAGCCGCTCTCATCGGCCGTGCCGATGTGACACAGTGACACAGGACACAGTGACACAGTGACAGGGTGACAATGTGACACAGGTGACAATGACCCAGGTGTCACCTGGTGTATCTCCTGCCAGCCGTTCTCGTCAGCCTTGCCGATGTGACACATGTGACACAGGGACACAGGGATGGGATGATAACGGGATAACGGGGTGACACAGGGATGGGATAACAGGGTGATGGGGTCACAGGGTGACAGGGTGACAATGTGACACAGGTGAACAGTGACACAGGTGTCACCTCACCTGGTGTATCTCCTGCCAGCCGTTCCTCGTCGGCCGTGCCGATGTGACACAGTGACACAGGACACAGGGATGGGATGCTGGGATGATGAGGTCTCACAGTGACACAATGTGACACAGTGACAGGGTGACAGGTGACAATGACAGGGCTGTCACCTGGTGAATCTCCTGCCAGCCGTTCTCGCGGACGCCGGCCGTGCCGATGTGACACAGTGACACAAGGGACAACAGTGACACAGTGACAGGGTGACAATGTGAACAAGGTGACAATGACCCAGGTGTCACCTGGTGTATCTCCTGCCAGCCGCTATCGTCGGCCGTGCCGATGTGACAACAAGTGAACACAGTGACACAGTGACAGGGTGACAATGTGACACAGGTGACATGACCACGTGTCACCTGTGTATTTCCTGCCAGCCGCTCTCGTCGCCGTGCCCGATGTGACCACAGTGACACGGGATGGGATGATGATGGGATAACGGGGTGATGGGGTCACAGGGTGACACAGTGCCAATGTGACACAGGTGGACAATGACACAGGTGTCACCCTCACCTGGTGAATCTCCTGCCAGCCGTTCTCGTCGGCCGTGCGATGTGACAGGGATGGGATGGGATGGGATGATGGGGTCACAGGGTGACACAGTGACAATGTGACACAGGTGACAGTGACAGGGCTGTCACCTGGTATATCTCCTGCCAGCCGTTTCTCGTCAGCCACCGTGCCGATGTGACAGGGATGGGTGGGATGATGATGGAATAACGGGAATGATGGTGTCACATACCCATTAGTGCAAAGAGAATGGACATAGGGTGACAAATGTGACCACACAGGTGGTCCAC
>NDFG01000124.1:200181-215544 GCA_002167245.1 Sporophila hypoxantha | reverse complement strand
TGGGCTCCCAGTGCTCCCAGTTTGGGCTCCCAGTCCCTCCCAGTTTGGGCTCCCAGTCCCTCCCAGTTTGGGCTCCCAGTGCTCCCAGTGCTCCCAGTTTGGGCTCCCAGTGCTCCCAGTGCTCCCAGTTTGGGCTCCCAGTGCTCCCAGTGCTCCCAGTTTGGGCTCCCAGTTTGGGCTCCCAGTGCTCCCAGTGCCGTCCCAGTGCTCCCAGTGCTCCCAGTTTGGGCTCCCAGTTTGGGCTCCCAGTCCCTCCCAGTTTGTCCCAGTTTAGGTTCCAATCCCCTCCCAGTCCCTCCCAGTGTTCCCAGTTTATCCCAGTACCCCCCAGTCCCTCCCAGTCTGTCCCAGTTTGGTTCCCAGTCCCTCCCAGTTTGGGTTCCAAGTGTTCCCAGTACCCCCCAGTCCCTCCCAGTATAACCCAGTCCATCCCAGTCCCTCCCAGTTCATTCCCAGTTTATCCCAGTATAACCCAGTTCATTCCCAGTTTATCCCAGTATAACCCAGTTCATTCCCAGTTCATCCCAGTCCCTCCCAGTGTTCCCAGTTTATCCCAGTCCCTCCCAGTCCCTCCCAGTATAACCCAGTCCATCCCAGTCCCTCAGTTGTTTTCTGGGGGTGGCTCTGGGGGAATTTTGGGGCCCCCCCAGTCCCTCCCAGCCTGTCCCAGTTTGGCTCCCAGTTCATCCCAGTCCCTCCCAGTTTATCCCAGTATAACCCAGTATATCCCAGTCCCTCACTTGGTTTCGGGGGGTGGCTCTGGGGGGGGTTGGGGCCCCCCCAGTCCCTCCCAGTTTGGCTCCCAGTCCCTCCCAGTGTTCCCAGTTTATCCCAGTCCCTCCCAGTATAACCCAGTATAACCCAGTCCATCCCAGTTTATCCCAGTATAACCCAGTTCATTCCCAGTATAACCCAGTTCATTCCCAGTCCATCCCAGTCCCTCAGGGATTTTCTGGGGGCGGCTCTGGGGGGGTTGGGGTCCCCCCAGTCCCTCCCAGTATAACCCAGTTTATCCCAGTCCCTCCCAGTTTATCCCAGTCCCTCCCAGCCTGTCCCAGTTTGGCTCCCAGTTCATCCCAGTCCCTCCCAGTATATCCCAGTCCCTCCCAGTGTATCCCAGTACAACCCAGTTCATTCCCAGTATATCCCAGTATATCCCATGTTATCCCAGTCCCTCAGTTGGTTCCGGGGTGTGGCTCTGGGGCGGTTGGGCCCCCCCCAGTGTTCCCAGTTTATCCCAGTCTGTCCCAGTTTGGCTCCCAGTATAACCCAGTTCATTCCCAGTCCCTCCCAGTTAATCCCAGTATAACCCAGTCCATCCCAGTCCCTCAGGGATTTTCGGGGCGTGGCTCCGGGGGGGGGGCGGGGCCCTCCCAGTTCATTCCCAGTTCATTCCCAGTCCATCCCAGTCCATCCCAGTATATCCCAGTCCCCCCCAGTCCCTCAGCTGGTTTCGGGGCGTGGCTCCGGGGGCCGTTGGGGCCCCCCCAGTCCATCCCAGTCCCTCCCAGTATATCCCAGTATATCCCAGTATAACCCAGTATAACCCAGTCCATCCCAGTCCCCCCCAGTCCCTCAGGGATTTTCGGGGCGTGGCTCCGGGGGGCGTTGGAGCCCCCCCAGTCCATCCCAGTATATACCAGTTTATCCCAGTCCATCCCAGTCCCTCAGGGATTTTCGGGGGTTGGCTCCAGGGGGGGTTGGGGCCCCCCCAGTTTATCCCAGTTTATCCCAGTATAACCCAGTCCCCCCCAGCATGTCCCAGTTTATCCCAGTCCCTCCCAGTCCCTCCCAGTATATCCCAGTTCATTCCCAGTCCCTCAGTTGGTTTCGGGGGAGTGGCTCCGGGGGGGGGTTGGGCCCCCCCAGTCCCTCCCAGTTTATCCCAGTCCCTCCCAGCCTGTCCCAGTTTGGCTCCCAGTTCATCCCAGTCCCTCCCAGTTTATCCCAGTATAACCCAGTCCCCCCCAGTCCCTCAGTTGGTTTCAGGGGTTGCCTCTGGGGGGCGTTGGGGCCCCCCCCAGTCCATCCCAGTATATCCCAGTACATCCCAGTCCCTCAGGGATTTTTGGGGCGTGGCTCTGGGGGGCGTTGGGGTCCCTCCAGTTCCCTCCCAGTATATCCCAGTATATCCCAGTATATCCCAGTCCCTCAGCTGGTTTTGGGGCGTGGCTCCGGGGGGCGTTGGGGCCCCCCCAGTCTGTCCCAGTTCATTCCCAGTCCCTCCCAGCCTGTCCCAGTTTGGCTCCCAGTATAACCCAGTATAACCCAGTTCATTCTCAGTTCATTCCCAGTCCCCCCCAGTCCCTCCCAGTCCATCCCAGTCCATCCCAGTCCCTCAGGGATTTTTGGGGGTTGGTTTCGGGGGGCATTGGGGCCCCCCCAGTCCATCCCAGTCCCTCCCAGTATAACCCAGTATATCCCAGTCCCTCCCAGTCCCTCCCAGTCCCTCAGGGATTTTCGGGGCGTGGCTCCGGGGGCCGTTGTGGCCCCCCCAGTCCATCCCAGTATATCCCAGTATAACCCAGTTCATTCCCAGTCCATCCCAGTCCCTCAGGGATTTTTGGGGGTTGGTTCCGGGGGGCGTTGGGGCCCCCCCAGTTTATCCCAGTTCATTCCCAGTCCCCTCCCAGTATATCCCAGTCCCTCCCAGTCCCCCCCAGTCCCTCAGGGATTTTCGGGGCGTGGCTCCGGGAGGGGGCGGGGCTCCCCCAGCCCCAGCAGCTCCTGCAGGGCCGGGGGCAGATCCTGGGGGAGGGGCAGAGCTGGGGTCAGCCGGGGTCACCCGGGGTCACTTGGGGTCACTTGGGGTCATTTGGGGTCATTGGGGTTGGTTTGGGGACATTTGGGGTCACTTGGGGTCACTCAGGGGCCATTTGGGGACATTTCCAGGGTCACTTTTGGGGATAATTTTGGGGACACCTTGGGCACACTTCGGGGTCACTTTGGGGACATTTCTGGGGTCAGTCTGGGGACACTTCAGGGACACCTTGGGGACATTTCTGGAGTCATTTTGGGGACATTTCTGGGGACACTTTGGGGTCACTTTGGGGTCACTCAAGGGACACTTTTGGGGACACTTCCAGGTCAGTTTTGGGGACATTTCCAAGGTCAGTTTGGGGTCACTCAGAACGGTTTGGGGACACCTTGGGGACACTTTGGGGACAGTTTTGGGGACACTTTGGGGTAATTTTTGGGGTCACTTTGGGGATGTTCTGGGGACACCTTGGGGTCACTTTTGGGGTCACTTCAGGGACACCTTGGGGACATTTCTGGAGTCACTTTTGGGTCACTTTTGGGGACACTCTGGGGACACTTTGGGGTCACCTGGGGTCACTCTGGGATCACTTCGGGGACACCTGGGGACACTTTGGGGACATTTCTGGGGACACTTTGGGGACACTTCAGGGACGCATTGGGGACACCCTGGAGTCACTTTGGGGACAATTTTGGGGACACTTTCAGGGTCAGTTTTGGGTACACTCTGGGGACAGTTTTGGGGTCATTTTGGGGACACTCAAAGGACACACTCAGGGGACACTCTGGGGACACTTTAGAGACAGTCTGGGGTCACTCTGGGGACACTTCGGGGTAATTTTTGGGGACACATTGGGGACACTCTCAGGTCAGTTTTGGGGACACTTTGGGGACGTTCTGGAGACACCTTGGGGACACTTTCAGGTCACTTTTGGGGTCACTTCAGGGACACCTTGGGGACATTTTGGGGACATTTCTGGGGACACTTCGGGGTCATTTTTGGGGACATTTCTGGGGTCACTTTGGGACACTCTGGGGTCAATTCAGGGGACACTTTGGGGACACTCTCAGGTCAGTTTTGGGGACACTTCAGGGACACCTTGGGGACATTTCTGGGGACACTTTGGGGACATTTTTGGGGTCACTCTGGGGACACTTCAGGGACACATTGGGGTCACTGGGGACACTTTGGGGTCACTTTTGGGGACATTTGTGGGGACAATTTCGGGGACACTCTGGGGTCACTTTGGAGTCAGTTTTGGGGACACCTGAGGTCACTCTGGGGACACTTTGGGGACACATTGGGGACACTGGGGACACTTTGGGGTCACTGGGGACACTTTGGGGTCACTTCTGGGGACACTTTGGGGTCACTCTGGGATCACTCTGGGGTCACTCTGGGGACACTTTGGGGTCACCTGGGGTCACTTCGAGGACACCTGGGGACACTTTGGGGACATTTCTGGGGTCATTTGGGGACACCTTGGGGTAATTTTTGGGGACACTTTGGGGTCATTCAGGAGTCACTCAAGGGACACTCTGGGGACACCCTGGGGACAGTTGGGGACAGTTGGGGACACACTGACCTTGGTGGCCGCCAGCTGCAGGAAAATCCCCTCGGCCCTGCTGAGCAGCTGCCCCACGTCCAGGGACAGTGATGGGGACACCTGGGGACACCAGGGACACCTCGAGTGCCACCCAGTGTCACCCTGGGGTCACCCAGTGTCACCCTGTGCCACCCAGTGCCACCCTGTGTCACCTCAGTGTCCCTGCTGAGCAGCTGCCCCACGTCCAGGGACAGTGATGGGGACACCTGGGGACACCAGGGACACCCCTGTGTCACCTCAGTATCACCCAGTGTCACCCCAGTGCCACCCAGTGTCACCCAGTGCCACCCCGGTGTCCCTGCTGAGCAGCTGCCCCACGTCCAGGGACAGCGGCGGGGACACCTGGGGACACCAGGGACACCAGTGTCACCTGTGTCACCAATGCCACCCCTGTGTCACCCCAGTGCCACCCCAGTGCCACTAACCCTGTCCCCAACCCCACCCCATTGTCCCCAGTGCCACCCCGGTGTCCCCAGTGTCCCCATCCCAATGTCCCCATCCTCATCCCATTGTCCCCAATGCCATCCCAGTGTCCCCACCCAGTGTCCCCAGTGTCCCCAACTCTGTCCCAGTGTCCCCACCCCAGTGTCCCCAGTGCCACCTGGCTGTCCCCAGCCCTGTCCCCAGTGCCACCCCAATGTCCCCAATCCATTCCCAGTGTCCCCAACCCTGTCCCCATGTCCCCACCCCATTGTCCCCAGTGCCACCTGGGTGTCCCCAACCCTGTCCCCAGTGTCCCCACCCCAGTGTCCCCAGCCCCACCCCAGTGTCCCCAGCCCTGTCCCCAATCTCATCCCAGTGTCCCCAGTGCCACCCCAGTGTCCCCATGTCCCCATCCCAGTGTCCCCCACTCTGTCCCAGTGTCCCCAACCCTGTCCCCATGTCTCCACCCCAGTGTCCCCAGCCCCATCCCAGTGTCCCCAGTGCCACCTGGGTGTCCCCAACCCCATCCCAGTGTCCCCAACTCTGTCCCAGTGTCCCCAACTCTGTCCCCATGTCCCCACCCCAGTGTCCCCAGTGCCACCCCGGTGTCCCCAGCCCTGTCCCCATGTCCCCACCCCAGTGTCCCCAGCTGCGTCCCCAGCCCCATCCCAGTGTCCCCAGTGCCACCCCATTGTCCCCAGTCCATTCCCAGTGTCCCCAGCCCCATCCCAGTGTCCCCAGTGCCACCCTGATGTCCCCAGTGCCACCCCGGTGTCCCCAGCCGTGTCCCCACCGTGTCCCCGTCGCTGTCCTCGCTGTCCGTGTCCCCCTGGGCCGCGTCGCTGTCGCTGTCGCTGTCCCCAAAGGTGTCCCCAAAGGTGTCCCCAGCGGTGTCACCGTCCCCAGGGGTGTCCCCAGGGGTGTCACCGTCCCCGAGCAGCTCCAGGAGGGCACAGGTGACCAACAGGTGGAAGTTGGGGCAGGGCAGCCCCGTCCAGAGCACCTGGGGACACCAGGGGACACTTGGGGACACCAAGGGACACTTGGCCACAAAATGGCCCCAAACCCCCTCAAAACCACCCCAAAACCGCCCCAAATGTCCCCAAATGTCCCCAGAACCACCCCAAACCTCCCAAAATGTCCCCCGAATGTCCCCCAAACGTCCCCAAGTCCCCAAAATGTCCCCAAACCACCCCAGAATGTCCCCAAACCATGCCAAAACCACCCAAAATGTCCCCAAACCTCTCCAAACATCCCCAAATGTCCCCAAAATGTCCCCCAAATGTCCCCAAACTCCCACAAAACCACCTCGAAATGTCCCCAAATGTCCCCAAACCACCCAAGAAATCACCCCAAATGTCCCCAAAATGTCCCCAACCCCCCAAATACCAGCCCCAAACCATCCCAAAATGTCCCCAAATGTCCCCCAGCTGTCCCCAAAATGTCCCCAAACCACCCCAGAACGTTTCCAAATGTCCCCAAACCCTCATAAAACCACCCCAAATGTCCCCAAATGTCTCCAAACCACCCCAAAATGTCCCCAAATCTCCAAAAACGACCCCAAAATGTCCCCAAATGTCCTTAAAATACCCCAAAATGTCCCCAAAGTGTCCCCTAACCCTAACAAACCACACCCAAACCACCCCAAAATGTCCCCAAATGTCCCCAAACTGCCCAAGAAACCACCCCAGATGTCCCCAAACGTCCCCTAAATGTCCCCAAATGTCCCTAAAATGTCTCCAAATGTCCCCAAACATCCCCAAATCTCCCCCAAATGTCCCCAAACCATCCCAAAATGTCCCTGAATGTCCCCCAAGTGTCCTCGAATGTTCCCAAATGTCCCCAAACCCCTCAAAACCACCCCAAATCTCCCAAAATGTCCCTAAATGTCCCCAAAACGTCCCCAAGTCCCCAAAATGTCCCTGAATGTCCCCCAAGTGTCCCCAGGTGTCCCGCAAATGTCCCTGAATGTCCCTAAATATTCCCTCAAGTGTCCCCAAAATGTCCCCCAACCACCCCAAATCTCCCCCAAATGTCCCCAAAATGTCCCCAAACGTCCCCAAAGTGTCCCCAAACTCACCCAAATGTCCCCAAAACATCTCCAAAATGTCCCCAAACCCCCACAAAACCACCCCAGACCTCCCCAAAGTGTCCCCAGGTGTCCCCAAAGTGTCCCCAAACCATCCCAAAGTGTCCCCAAACTGTCCCCAATGTCCCCAGGTGTCCCAGGCTGGCAGTGTCACCTCCCAGAGGCGCCGCGTCCCCTCCAGGCCGAGCTGGGGCTGCACCCGGAGCTGGAGCCAGCGAGAGACACAGCGGCGTGGCCAGCGCCGGGCTGGGGACAGCAATGGGGACATTGTGACATCACTGGGGACATTGGGGACATTGGGGACATTGGGGTTAATGGGGACATTGGGGACACTGGGCTGGAGCCAGCGAGAGACACAGCGGCGCGGCCAGCGCCGGGCTGGGGACAGCAATGGGGACATTAATGGGGACATTGGGGACATTGTGACACTGTGACATCACTGGGGACATTGGGGACATTGGGGTTAATGGGGTTAATGGGGACATTGGGGACATTGGGGACATTGGGCTGGAGCCAGCGAGAGACGCAGCGGCGCGGCCAGCGCCGGGCTGGGGACAGCAATGGGGACATTGGGGACATTGGGGACATTGGGGACATTGTGACATCATTGGGGACATTGGGGACACTGGGCTGGAGCCAGCGAGAGAGACAGCGGCGCGGCCAGCGCCGGGCTGGGGACAGCAATGGGGACATTGGGGACATTAATGGGGACATTGGGGACATCGGGGACATTGGGGACACTGGGCTGGAGCCAGCGAGAGCAGCAATGGCGCGGCCAGCGCCGGGCTGGGGACAGTGGGGACAGTGTGACATCATTGGGGACATTGGGGACACTGGGGTTAATGGGGACACTGAGCTGGAGCCAGCGAGAGAGACAGCGGTGCGGCCAGCGCTGAGCTGGGGACAGCAATGGGGACACTGTGACATCAGTGGGGACACTGGGGACACTGGGGACACTGGGCTGGAGCCAGCGAGAGCAGCAATGGCGCGGCCAGCACCGGGCTGGGGACATTGGGGACATTGTGACATCATTGGGGACAGCGGGGACATTGGGGACATTGGGGACATCAATGGGTATTGAGATGATTTCCAAATGGGGACATTAATGGGGACATTGGGGGGATTGTGACATCACTGGGGACACGGGGGACATTGGGGACATTGGGGGATTGGGGACACTGGGGACACTGGGACATCACTGGGGACACTCGAGGGACGCCCCAAACCTGGATCCCCTCCCAGGATTTCCCCAATTTTTTGGGATTTTTTCCCAATTTGTTTTTGTTTTTGTTTTTTCCCCATTTTTTTTGGTTTTTTCCCCATTTTTTGTGGTTTTTTCTCCTTTTTTTTCCCCAATTTTTGTGGCTTTTTTCCCCCAATTTTTTTTTTATTTTTTCCTCTATTTTTGGGGGTTTTTTCCCAATTTTTTTTTTTGTTTGTTTTTTCCCAATTTTTCGTGGGTTTTTTTCCCCAACTTTTTTGGGGTTTTTTCCCCAATTTTTGGGTTTTTTTCCCAATTTTTTTTTTGTTTTTTCCCCCAATTTTTTTTCATTTTCCCCCAGTTTTTTTTTTTTCGTTTTTATCCCCAATATTTCAGGTTTTTTCCCCCAATTTTTGGTTTTTCCCCCCCTTTTTTTTTTTGTTTTCCCCAAATTTTTTTTTGTTTTTCCCCCAATTTTTTCATTTTTTCCCCCAATTTTTTTTGGTTTTTTCCCCAGTTTTTCATTCGTTTTTTTTTTCCCCAATTTTTAGGGTTTCCTCAAAAATTTTTTTTGTTGTTCTTTTTCCCCCGATTTTTGTTGCTTTTTTTCCCAATTTTTGGTGGTTTTTTTCCCAATTTTTTTGGTTTTTCCCCATTTTTTTGGGGTTTTTTTCCTTTTTTTTTTGTTGGTTTTTTTTCCCCAATTTTTTGGTTTTTCCCCAAATTTTGTTTTTTCCCCAATTTTTTTTTCTACTTTTCTCCCCATTTTTTGTGGGTTTTTCCCAATTTTTTCTATTTTTTCCCCAAAATTTTTTCGTTGAATTTTTTCCCATATTGTTTTTTTATGTTCCATTGTTTTCTGCCATCTCTTTTCTCACCCTAGCAAGGCGCGCTCAGGCCGGAGCTGGGTGGCTTCTGAGCACTCGCACCAGCGTGCTTCCCAGTGGCTCCCAGTTTTCGCCGCCCAGCCACCGCCGGCACCCGGCCCCGAAAAATTCCTCACCCGTGGCGTCGACGGCAAAGGCCAGCAATAGAATCCAAATTTCCGCCCCAAACTTTCCACGCTCTTTCCCCCCCAAATCGGGCATTTCTCCCCAACCAATCAATTTTTCGAGATTTTTTCCCCCAAATCTTTGGACAATTTCCCTTGCCCCAATAAAATCTTTTGGAAATTTCCCCCCATTATTCTTTGGCGGCTTCCCTCTCATCTTCACCCCAAAATTTTTGCACTGGCTTTCCCACAAACTTTTAAGGCTTCTCCACCCAAATTTTTGAAACATTTTCACCCCCCATAATTTTTACGTTTTTCCCCCAAATTTTCCATTTCCCCCCCAATTTTTCCCATCTTTTCCCCACATTTTTCCAATATTTTTACCCAAATTTGATGTTTTTCCCTCCCTCATATTTTTGGTATTTTCCGTTCCCCAATTTTCCATTTCGTCCCCCAATTTTTCCCATTTTCTCCCCCAATATTTTCCCATTTTTCCCAGAATTTTCCCATTTTCCCCTCAAATTTTCCTCCAAATTTTCCTTTTGTTTCTCCCCGAATTTTCATTTGCCCACAATTTTTCCCATTTTTCCCAATTTTCTCATTTTCCTCCCAATTTATTCCAATTCCCAAATTTTTCCATGTTTCCCTCAAATTTTTCCCATTTTCCTCCCCCAAATTTTCCCTATTTCCCCCCCCAATTTTTCCTCCCCAAATTTTTCCCATTTTTTGCCCCCAAGATATTGTTCCCGGATTTTCCCAAATTTTCCCTCATTTCCCCCCAAAAATTGACATTTCCTCCCATATGTTTGGCATTTCCTGCCCCAGAAAATTTTGAAAATTCTCCCCAAACTTTTGACATTTTCAGCCCGCCCAAATTGATTCAACCCCCCAAATTTTTCCCCCATTTTTTTTTCCCAAAAATTTTTTTCCCCCATTTTCTCCCTCAAACTTCCCATTTGCTCCCCAATTCTCCTCCCCCAAATTTTCCCATTTCCCCCCAAATTTTCCCTGCCCACCCAAAATTTTCCCTTTTTTTCCCCAAATTTTTTCAGATTTGTCGCCCCATTTTTTTTCCCATTTCCTCCTCCCAATTTTTCCCATTTTCCCATTTCCCCCCAATTTTCTCATTTCCCCCCAAATTTCCATTTTTTCCAAATTTTCCCTCCCAAATTTGTCCCAATTGCCCCCCAAATTTTCCCCCCCCCAAATTTCCCCATTTTCTCCCCAAATTTCCCATTTTTCCCAAAGATTTTTTCAAGATTTCCCCCCCAAATTTTTCCCTTTTTCTTCCCAATTTCCCCCCAAATTTTCCCGATTTCCCCGCCAAATAATTCCCATATTCCCCCCCCAAATTTTCCTCCTTTTTTCCCAAAATCCCCTTTTTCCCCCCATTTTCCCATTTTTCCAAATTATTTTTCCCATTTCTTCGAATTTTCCCATTCACCCCCCAAATTTCCCCACCAAAATTTTCCAACTTCTCCTGATAATTTTCCCATTTTTCTCAAATTTTCCCATTATTCTCCGCCAAATTTTTCCCATTTTTCCCAAATTTTCAGATTTCCCCCCCAATTTTCCCGTTTTCTTCCCCCAAATTTTCTCCAAATTTTCCATTTTTTCAAATTATCCCGTTTTTTCTTCCCCACCAAATTTCCCCATTTTTTTTGAAAATTTTTCCCATGTCCCCATTTTTTCCCATTTTCTCCCCATTTTTCCCGAAATTTCCCTTTTTTCCCCCCAATTCCGTCTCCTCTCTCACCACGCTCTCCATGACGGCTGCAGAAAGCCCAGAACGCTCTCGGCCTCGTCAGGGAGGCACCCGGCCAGGGGGCCAGCACCTCGCTCATCCCACGCCACGTACCTAAAACCCAAAAAAATCCCAAATTTTACCCCAAAAAAACCCTTTTTTGGAAAATTTCTGCCAAAATTCTGCCCAAAAAACGCCCTAAATTTCAGCCCAAAGAATCCCCAAAGTTATTCAGCCGCAAAATGCTTCAATTTTTCCCCCCAAATTTCCCCCAAAATCCCCAGCACCTTCGTCATCCCCCCACTTACCCTGGGACCAAAAAAATTCCCAAAGATTACCAAAAATCCCAAATTTTCCCAAAAAAATTCCCAAATTTCCCCAAAAACTCCCAATTTCACACTCAGAATTTAAACAAGAAAAACCATGAAATTTTCAGCCCAAATTATAATCTCAATTTTCAGCCCAAAAGCCCCCAGCACCTCGCGCTCATCCCCCCACTACCCCAACCCAAAATTTACCGAAAATCCTAAATTCCAAAAGAAAATTCCAAATTTTCCCCAAAAAAATCACCCGAATTTTTTCTTCACCCAAAATCTGAAAAAAACCCCGAAAATTTCAGCCCAAAAAAAATCGTCAAAAATTTCAGCCCAATATTTCCCACTCAAAATCCCCCAGCACCTCGCTCGATTCCCCCCACCTACCCTGAACCAAAAATCCCAAAATTTTTTTTGACCCAAAAAAATTTGTTTCCAAAAAATCCAAATTTTCCCCAAAAAAATCCCGATTTTCACACCCAAAATCCAAAAAAACCCCGAAATTTCAGCCCAAAAATCTCAAATTTCTGCCCAAATTTCCCCTCTAAATTCTCCCAAAATCCCCCCAGCACCTCGCTCATCCCCCCCACGTACCCTGGGACCCAAAATTACCAAAAAATCCAAATTTTCCCCCCAAAATTCCCAAATTTTCCCCAAAAAATTCCAAATTTTCCCCAAGAAATCCCAGTTTTCCCACCCAAAATTCCCCAATTTCAGCCCAAAAATCTCAATTTTAAGCCCAAAATCCCCCCAGCACCTCGCTCATCCCCCCCACGTACCCTAAAACCCCAAATCACCAAAAATCCCAAATTTTACCCCAAAAAATCCCAAATTTTCACACCGAAAATCTGAAAACACCCCAAAATTTCAGCTCAAAAATCCAAAATTTCCCCCCAAATTTCTCCCTAAAATTTCCCTCAAAATCGCCCCAAAAAATCCCCCAAAAAAGGCCCATAAAATTCCCCAAAAATTTCCCCCAAAATCCCCATTTTCCCCCCAAAAATCCCCCCCAAAAGTCCTGAAAAAATAAAAAAAAATCACCAAAACTCCCTCAAAATCTCCCCGAAAATCCCCCCAAAAATTCCCAAAAATCCCCCCAAAAAATCCTGAAAAATGGAAAAAAATCCCCAAAATTCCCTGAAAAATCCCCAAAAAATCCCAAAAAAATCACCAAAATTCCCAATTTTTTCCCAATTTTCCCCAAATCCCGGTTTTTCCCCCCAGATCTCCCCCAGGTCTCAGTGGAATACGCAGTGGGTGAGCAGCAACCCTGACCCCAAATCCGCTCCAAAATCTCCCAAAAATTCCCAAAATTCCCCAAAATGAAAAAAAACCTCCCAAAATTGTCCCAAATCCCCCAAAATCCCAAATTCCCAAAAAATCCAAAAATCCCCAAAAAATCCCCAAAACTCCCCAGAAATCCCCCCCAAAAAATTCTGGGAAAAATGGGAAAAATTCAAAAAAATGCCCCAAAATTCCCTCAAACCCACCCCCAAAATCGCCCCAAAAAATCCCCCAAAAATTCCCAAAAATCCCCCCAAAAATCCCCAGAAAATCCCCAAAATTCCCACAAAATCCCCCAAAAATCTCCAAAAAAAGGCCCAAAAAATCCCCCAAAATTTCCCAATTTTCCCCAAAAAATCCCCCCAAAAATGGAAAAAAAAATCCCCAAAATCCCCTCAAAAAGTCCCCCAAAAAGGCCCAAAAAATCCCCAAGATTTCCCCTGAATTTTCCCCAAAATCCCCATTTTTCCCCCCAAAAATCCCCCCCAAAAATCACGAAAAAATAAAAAAAAATCCCCAAAATCTCCTTAAAAATGGCCCTAAATGCCCCAAAACCGCCCTCAAAAAATTCCCAAAAATCTCCCAAAATTCCCAAATCCCCAATTTTCCCAAAATCCCCCGAATTCACCCCAAAGCTCACCCAGGTCGAAGTGGAACACGCAGTGGGTGAGCAGCAACCCTGACCCCAAATCCGCTGCAAAATCTCTCAAAAAATCCCCAAAATTCCCCCAAAATTCCCCCAAAAATTCCCCAAAATTCCCAATTTTTCCCAATTTTCCCAAAATCCCGTTTTTTCTCCCCAAACTCTCACCCAGGTCGAAGTGGAACACGCAGTGGGTCAGCAGCAACCCTGACCCCAAATCCGCTCCAAAATCTCCCAAAAAATCCCCAAAACTCCCCGAAAAATCCCCAAAAAATCCCAAAAAAATCCCCCAAAATCCCCAATTTTTCCCAATTTTCCCCCAATTTTCCCAAAATCCCCCGAATTCACCCCAAACCTCACCCAGGTCGAAGTGGAACACACAGTGGGTGAGCAGCAACTCTGACCCCAAATCCGCTCCAAAATCTCCCAAAAAATCCCCAAAACTCCCCCAAAATGGCCCCAAAAAAATCCCAAAAAATTCCCAAAAATCCCCCAGAACCTCCCACAATCCCCAATTTTCCCAAAATCCCGGTTTTTCCCCCCAAAGCTCACCCAGGTCGAAGTGGAACACGCAGTGGGTGAGCAGCACCTCCCGCAGCAGCGCCCGCGGCGCCCACGGCGGGGCCCGGGCCAGGTCCCGCTCTGGGGACAGGTTGGGACAATTTGGGGACAATTTGGGACAATTTGGGGACAATTTGGGGACATTTTGGGGACATTTGGGGAGATTTTGGGGACAATTTGGGGACATTTTGGGCAATTTTGGGGTCAGTTTTGGGACATTTTGGGGACATTCTGGGCAGATTTTTGGGACATTTTGGGGACGTTTGGGGGCGGGGGGACATTTGGGGGAGATTTGGGGACATTTTTGGGAACATTTTGGGGACAATTTGGGGACATTTTGGGCAATTTTGGGGTCAGTTTTGGGACATTTTGGGAGAGTTTGGGGACATTTTGGGAGAGTTTGGGGATGTTTGGGGACAATTTTGGGGACATTTTGGGACATTTTTGGGGAGATGTTGGGGATGTTTGGGGACATTTTTGGGGACATTTGGGGGACAATTTGGGGACATTTTGGGAGAGTTTGGGACATTTGGGGGACATTTTTGGGGATGTTTGGGGACATTCTGGGCAGATTTTGGGGACATTTGGGGACAATTTGGGGTCAGTTTTGGGGAGATTTGGGGACATTTTTGGGAGATTTGGGGTCAGTTTTAAGGACATTTTTGGGGATGTTTGGGGACAATTTGGGACATTTTGGGGACATTTGGGGACAATTTGGGGACATTTGGGGGACAATTTTGGACAATTTGGGACATTTTGGGACATTTTGTGGACAATTTGGGAGAGTTTGGGGATGTTTGGGGACATTTGGGGACATTTTTGGGGATGTTTGGGGACATTCTGGGCAGATTTTGGGGACATTTTGGGACAATTTGGGAGAGTTTGGGCTATTTGGGGACATTTTGGGAGAGTTTGGGACATTTCAGGGACCTTTTGGGACATTTGGGGACATTTTTGGGGATGTTTGGGGACATTTTGGGGAGATTTGGGGCAGTTTTGGATCATTTTAGGGGCAGTTTAGGGCCGGTTTTGGGGTCATTTTTGGGTTATTTCTGGGCCACTTTTGGGGAAATTTTTGGGGCAGTTTGGGGCAATTTTGGGGTCATTTTTGGGGAAGTTTTGGGCATTTTTGGGGCAGCTTTGGGGACAAATTAGGGGCAGTTTTGGGTCATCTTGGGGCACTTTTGAGGACAAATTTGGGGCAATTTTGGGTCATTTTTGGGGTCATTTTTGGGCCATTTCTGGGGTCATTTTTGGGGCAGTTTGAGTCATTTTTGGGGTCTCACCCAGCCCTTCCTGGGACCCCCTCAGGGCTCAGTTTGGGGTCACTTTTGGGGCAGTTTTGGGTCATTTTGGGGCAGTCTCTGGGCCAGTTTTGGGGTAATTTTTGGGGCAGTTTTGGGCATTTTTGGGGTCTCACCCAGCCCTTTTTGGTACCCCCTCAGGGCTCAGTTTGTGACATTTTTTTGGGGCAGTTTTGGGGCAGTTTAGGGTGAATTTTGGGGCACTTTGGGGCATTTTAGGGTGAATTTTGGGGCCATTTTTGGGGCATTTTAGGGTGAATTTTGGGGTATTTTTTGGGGCAGTTTTGGGGCAGTTTTGGGGGCAGTTTTGGGCATTTTTGGGGTCTCACCCATGCGTTTCTGGTACCCCCTCAGGGCTCAGTTTGTGACATTTTTTTGGGGCAGTTTTGGGTCACTTTGGGGTAATTTTTGGGGCACTTTTGGGTGAATTTTGGGGTAATTTTCA